>JABSTQ010007571.1:0-82315 GCA_013358835.2 Ixodes persulcatus
TATTTTTGAAGGTAAGATACACACGGTACTTGATTTAGAAAGTGCCTCAGCTGTACAAATGCATATGCACTAAGGGCACTCGCCAAGCCTATTCTCCTCAGCTATGTCCAGGTTAAGCCGAGTTAGAGTATGGGAGTACACGCTCACTGACAAAATGAGAAAGGCAGGGAGAAGTCTTAGTTGTTCTGCCACCAGGCCCCCTGCTACCTTCGATGATGTTTCAGCGTCTCATGAGCCTCGAGTGAGCACGTCCGTTCAAAGCGGGGTGAAAAGTAGAAGCGCGTGCTGGAGGACGCCCAGTCAATCTGTGTTTGTCATTGGCTATACTATATATTTTTAGTATGACATATTTTTAAGTGAGTAAATGTATTGCAAATATGCGGTCTACCTTTTACCATAATACAGAATTCTGATAACGATAACAACAGTCTATGCATATTGCCATCCACCACTTTCCAAAAAAGTGTTCCTGCCTATCGGAACATCTACACATTGGTGCGCAAGTGGGTTCAGGACTGAGAGGCTACAAAACAAAGTGCTCGCAAGGCTTGCCTGGCCCTTTCAACCATGCGGGTACATTCGTCGCAAATCCCCGATTTCTAGCGAAATTTTTTTAGAATGAGCAAATCCTGTCCACGCCCGAGGTAGACCACTAAATCGTGATTCCCCCATATTGTGCGAATCCTCCTTTAAACTGCGGTACAACCTGCAAATGAACTCTGCTGTGCTACGGCACGCGTCCATGCTGCCTGCGTCAGAGGAAAACCACTGTTTGTGTTGAAGACGACATCCCACAACGTACAGGCTACAACGTTTAACGAACCAAGATAAAATTCATACCATTCAATAGACACAGATAGGCTCACAAAGGGATGACACCATGATTGTTGTTGTTGGTTTTACTCTTGCATACAAACAAAAGTGACCTCCTCTTTTCTCCGATGTACAGCAAACCCCTTATTTTTGTGGCCCCTATTTCTTCTCAAATCGGTCACAGAGGACATAATCGCGGCCACTAAATTTCGCAAAATTAAAGGCCGCGAAAATTAAGGGCTCGCCAACATTAAAGAGTTTACAGTACTTTTGTGTGTCACATGATGTTAACATTTCAAGGAGGCTGAAGGAATTGGTTTAAAAAAATGGCCTGTGCAAACAAAAAAATGCCCTTCTTCACGTTAGGCACGCGAGGTTCTTTTGCACTCTCTATAAGGTGGCAGATTTGTTTCGGCAGAGCTTTTGGTAAAACGCAGTCTCAAAACTAGATATACTTGGCGTCAAATATTTTGTGTTGCATTGTAAAGGCTAGAGTAGCTTCTACAGTGCTTCAGCTGAGCACGTTTGCGAGAGCATGTGGTTTAGTGTTGCATCTCATTTGCATGGTCTAGAGAAACTAGAGCTGACAGAGTTGGGAGCATTCCGGAATAACAAAACGCCAACTATAGAAGCATTGAGAGATGCGCACATGTGAACTGTGCATTTCCTAAAAGTGGATTCGAGCAAAGGTAAAAAAAAATATGTGTACTTATGGCGGCCATACTTGCCATACTTGCCTTTCTCAAGCATGATTACTTGAAAAATCGGTAGCACCATCCAGTAAGAAGCACCAGCAACACGACTCCTGGATTGAATGACGACCCCCCTCAGGTCTTGGACGGAGATCCGAAACACTGCTTTAGGCCAGATGTTGTACCTGGCGGGCAGGGGCTAAAAGTAGAAATTAACAAATTTATTTGAAGTGATACATTCCTATAGCATAAACTCAAGATAGCAGGATTTTTTAGGTCAGTGATGTGTTTTAATTAAACACAGAAACGGTTGGTTTATATGACGAACCAGCAGCCCCCGTTTTGCATAAGTGTAACGCAGTGTCTAATGTTACGTCCGAAGGAACCCGAAATAAAAATTAAAGTTACGCCCAACGTAACTTTACGTCAAGCATTCGAGTTACGTCCGACGTAACTTAAAATAAAAATTAAAGTTACCGTATTTATTTGAATATAAGTCGACCTTTTTTTTTCTCGGAAATCGCGACCAAAGAATTTCGACCTACATTCGCGACCAAATTTTGCGACCCTACCATGAGCATGGAGCTATCGGGTCACCGAGCCGGCGTTGCCGTAGAGCCGCGCCGTTTCTTGTTTCAAAAAGCTTAAAACAACCACAGCAGCAGCCGACGACCTGCCGGCGGTAGCCGCGCCGCGGGCGTCGGGTTTCGCCATCGCGCCTGTAGCGTTCCCGGCGCGATGCGCCACGCACTTTGCCCTCCATCCTCGCAAACGCGCACAAAAAAAAAAAAAAATAAAAAGGTTACTTTTGTTTGTTCCTTGAGACGGGTCGGCTCGCTACTCATGGCGACTCGCCTCGCGGCCGGCGGCGTTGCTTGCGTCTTTGTATTTTGTCTTACGTCGCTTCGCCCGTCTCTACCTTCTTTCGTTTCTTCTTGTCGGCATTTTACAACGGTGTCAGTGAGGTATTGTTGCGAATGTGCAAGAATGTCTACCGAGCTGACGAAGCTTCGGACGACGATGACATGTCCGGAAGTTCTGACGGCGATTAAGTTTTTGGCATCGCCCCGAGATTTAGCTGAGAGTGCTGTAAATAAAGGTTTGTTTATTTCTTTCTTTTGCCCAACCTTTCCCCTGTTCTTAAAAATAAAAAAGATCAACCTATATTTGAATTTTTTTATTTTTTTTTTTTGTTCTCGGTGGGTTCAATAAATACGGGTCTACCTATTTTCGAGTAAATACGGTACGTCCCACGAAACACTAAATAAAACTTAAAGTTACGTCCGACGTATCTTTACCCCAAGGTTTCAAGTTACGTCCGACATAACCCAATGTGAAAAGTTACGTCCGACGGAACTCGAGATAAAAAAAAATAAAGTTACCCCCACCCGCTGCCCGTTTCGACCTGGATGTGTTTCGTACCGGCGTAGGTCGTGGTACCGGCACGCGTTCGTGTAATTATTATTACTACACGCGTTCCTGTAATTACACACGGTCCAACACTGATGTCTCAGGCTCGCAGCATGCGTGCTGAGAAGTTAACATCGTACATCGTTTTCAAGCATGGCTCCTCGTTCATCGGCTCGATTTACATTTTCGGTAAACGACAAACCGTGATGAAGCACAATTATTGTAGCTCAAAATTTTCACGAACACTTGGCACGCATGCTTACACTGAAGCGCACCTAACTTAATTTAAAAGTAGAACAGAAAGGGGACGAGATTCGCTTACCGCTTCACGGAGAGAAAGACACCTTCGGATCCTAGGCCTACCGGACGAACTTCGAAGTCGTCGACGGTGCGGGGATCGGACGAGGAAAGCGGGCCGCGCTCCGCTGACCCAGGCTGACCACACCTGGGTGAACTATGAGAGGCGCCGTCGAGTTGAGAACCAGAGTCGCAGTAGAAACGGACCGCCAAACATCTGTTCCGTACAACGAGCCGACGTCCCCCACGCAGCTACGCCTCCGCCATCTTCTCCGCGACGACGCGAAGCGGGGAAGTTGAGTAGCGGAAGCGGAAGTCACTAGGCGGCCGCTTTACGTTTCGCGTTTAGCCGACGCCGGCTTCGGTTGCGGAATCGTGGGGTTGTAGCTGGTTGCGACGAGAGGAGCCACGAAAAGACGCCGAGTTGGCCGTGTACGAGTCACGGTACGAGCAACGGGCCGTTTGCCGCTGTCGACCGGCGACGCGGTATCCTCGGCTTGGTGTCACGATCGGTTTGTTGCCGTGCACGTTGGCTTTGCTATGCGGTACGGCTGGTGCGGCTGTCGAATACTTGTGGTACACATTATTCGAGACAGTCGCCCCAAGACGTCGCCGTGAAGAGTTGACCGAGGAATTCGTGTGAGCTCAACTTCGGTCTATGTTCCGTTTCTACATGTATGGTATATGTAACGATACCGGTGGTAAATTTTGGACGTATTTGGTGGAAGAGGGCGGTCGCCTTTCTGCATGTATGACTAGGTGATACCGGTGGTCTTGAGGTATAAGCGTTTTGTTGGAAAAATATCGGACGCCTACGTCATCGGGCGCAAAATCATACCAGCCGCACCGAATCATATCGGCAGAAGACTGGCTGCCAATATAGACAGGCGCGGTGCCATACCGGTGCCGGTATCTCCAGTTATGCAGGACGCCATACCATACTAGCTGCATACATAATAACAAGAAATTATCGTGGCGTCATACCAGAACTGTACAAGCCGCAGGTATGTTTCTTGTACGTTTTTCCAATAGGGTAGCGAATACTTTCAGCGACTACTTTGGAAACTTGGTTAGTGACAACAGCAATGCCAATGAATCTTGTAAATACATGGACTTTCGAAATAACCATTAATTTTTTTTTTGAACCGGTCACAGATTTTAAGGTGTATTGAGTTTTTATGCAGTTAAAAAATGGCAGTTGTTGTGACTGCGATGATTTACAAATTCGACCCGTAAAGTAAGTTGTCGACATATTAACACCATGTCTGTACTACATTTTTAATTTATCTCTAAGAACTGCAGTTTTTACTGCCGGAATGCAATGAGTGAGAGTATCTGTTCTGCATGAGAAGGGATATAAGAACATTCTCAGTAACTATCGACCTATTTCTATTCTTCCCGTTTTTTCAAAATCCTTGGAAAATATTTTACAGGCTCGTTTAGTACAGTTTTCCGATAAACACAATTTGCTGACCTCCGCACAGTTTGGGTTTAGAAAAAAATCTATCAACTTAGTTAGTACTGCTGGGGCAAAAACAATTCATTCTACAAAACGTTGATGAAAGAAACCTGGTTCTGGGTGTATTTATCAACTTTACAAAAGCATTTGACAACATAAATCACAACATATTACTTCGTAAACTTGATTTCTATGGTATTCGCGGTTTGCCTTTATCGCTTTTGAGGTCCTATTTACACAATCGTAATCAGTATGCTTCTCTTGGTAAATATTCATCTGATATCAAACCAGTTAGGTCTGGCGTCCCACAGGGGAGTATACTTGGACCATATATTTTTAATATCTCTATAAATGATAATGTCAATATAAATCCATCGGCAAAATTTGAAATATATGCTGACGACAGCATCATATTTTTTTCCGGCACAAGCAACAATGAACTTAACAAATGTCGCCAATTTAACGTTGTCTAAATTGTACGCCTGGGCACGAGATAATGGTCTGAACATTATACAGACACCGACACCGTCGAGGTCGTTTTCTCCAAGGGGAAAACGACCTCGACGGTGTCTGAAGAACCTGAGGCCAGATTCACGAAAAGCTTCTTAGTTTACGACAACTTAGCTAAAAAGGTCGTAAGTTAAGAACATCGTAAAAAGAGGAGAAATCGGTATTCACGAACGTGTTCTCAAGTGAGAGGAGGAAAGCGACGTTCTCCTACGGAAAAACTAGAACTTACCGGTGCTGTTGCTATGGCAACAGCGTCTTCGGCAGCACGAACAACCAATCGGAGCGCTCGGCATGGTTCAGAGCCGTTCGGAGCACGTGGATTTTTAATAACAAACACAGGCGGCCTTTCTGCCACCGCTTGTCTGGGGTTCGTGTCCGTGCAGTGATAAGTCGACGCTAACACGATTTAAACACGCCCGAATGCCGAGGGCGGAATGCATAACCGCCTCCGTTGACTGCTACAAACTCGATCGCTACGAAGTCAACACAACTGTCATAGTTGGTAAAAGACGGCCCGTGTCAGTCGTTTGCAAAGCGACGTAGATGGAAACAAATTGCCGCGGCGTTTTTCGCGGCCTCGGAGATGCAGGAGCGAGGCGACGTTAAAAAAGATGCGTTTGAACTACGACAGTGTCAGCAAGAGCCACGTACACACTAAACATTGTAACACCCATATTCGTGTAAAAAGGGTGTAAGAAGGGTGCAAGTTAGGAAAAACACCCTTTTTACAACCTTTTTACACGATTTCTGAATATCAGTGGGTGTAAAAAGGGTGTGTTGACGTCTTACACCCCTTACACGCCCTTTTTACGCCCCACTTGTAGCGATGGTTTCTAAAATCGTGTAAAAAGGGTGTATGGGCGAATTTTACGCCCTTCATTCACACGGTGTGAGAGGGGCGTAATGTTGATACTGTCGAATACACCCATGATTTCATAACCGTTCATGTTTATCGCTTTGGTGAAACTGTTGCTGATGTACGGCGGTACTAACATCGAGTATGATTAATCGCCACACGAAGGCGCGTATGATTAGGAAGTGCTAGAGAATAGTTTTTGCAACTCCGATCGAACTCTCCATCCGACACGAGCCGAAAATTACGTGTTTAACGAATGGGATGAGTCGCGCCGACGCCATCCTGACATAACGTACGCGACGCCGTTTTTGGTTGAGTGTTGAGAGTATCCTGCGTTAATCGGCTATGCCGGAGAGGTATTTCTATTTCTTGACCGCCTAAAAAACGACGTTAAAAAAACCTTAAGCAACACGGAATCTGCTTGCTTTTAGCCCGAGAAGTCTTTCTCGGGCTAAAAGCAAACAAATTCCGTTTTGCTTAATTTTTTTTTTTTTTTTTGACTGCGCTGAAGCTTTGAACAAGCTGTGGCGCTCTTATTTCGGGTAATACAATCTCTTCCCAACAAATGGAGAAAAACAAAAAGAAAGGGAAAGAAGGAACTCAAACGCATAAACAAGATGACGATCAACGAGTTCTACCGAGACAGCATAAGCCGCTCCCCGGCTCCACACTTTTCGAAAGGGAACCGCCACCCGAACAACGACGACTCCAAGGTCCCGCACCAAGGCGACCCTCCCTGTACAGCGCAGGAGGCAGCAGAGGGAGATTAGCTGCTTTGTCCACCCCCCTTTGACCTCGTCTTCTGATAAGCTTCCACACCTCCTTTTGGGTCTTCGTGTGGCTGTGAGCGATTGCGAAGGCCGCTTCTAGCGAATCAGAGGGGTGGAGCGAAACACGTGACCGCTCTCCGTAGGACAAAAACGCTTGGACGAAAATTTGGCACGCGACTCGCTCTGACGCGCTGATGGGCTCACTGGGGTCATAGCCTTCGCCGTTTGCCAGGTTATGGTGAGTTGTAGGGACCACGTAAATCCGGTTTCCAAAAAGCGTCCTTCAGTGCTCTCCTGTTTTTCGTGCAAGCAGGTCCTGACGAGTTCCACTTCGCGACAGTAGTTTTTCGTCGTGAACGGCGGAATGCATCCATGCCAACTTTTTTATAATGGCCGTTTATTTCGTCGGTGTCTATGGAATTATTGTGCTGTGTTTGTAGAACGCGTTTCGGCAAAGAGCTGCTCATCGGGCCTCGGCGGACGCGAGACTTCCGTTGATTGTGATCGACCGCCTTCATCCTCGACATTGTGTGTGCGTTGTTTCGTGCTGCGCGAATCAGATTGTGCATTTATCACGACAGAAAGCTCCTCATCAGTGACCACGATACTTCCGTGGAATGTGAGCGACCGCCTTCATCCCCGGCATTGTGTTTGCGAATTGTTCTGTGCTGCTCGAATCGGATTATGCATCTATCACGGATTACATGAGATCGCTCTCTTATATGTAAGTACTCTGCATGCATGCTTCTGATTGTAGTCCTGCTTCCGTTTCAATAGACCATTTTACTGTTTACAAACATGAACTGCCGCTTGCGTCCCAAGTAACTTCCGGTCGTTCCGTCTTTGTGAACGTAGTAAGCAGAGACATGGCTGCGGCCAGATGACCTCCTTGCAATCGTCTGAAGAGAATTTAGTAGAACCTAGTAGAATCTTGATCGAAAAATAAAAAGTGAACCATGCATGTTTCGACTCATTCGCAGTCATTTCTTCTTGCAGTATTTTGGGTTAATACACCCTATCTTATGGGTGTTGGTCATTGCGTTTTTTTTACTTACCTTTCTGGCGGCGGTACACCCAATTTAGAGGGCGTACTGCGCAGTCGTAACACCCTAATAAAACGGTGTACTGTGGAATCACACCTTTATTTAAGGGTGTTCGGGGAAAACACCCTCCTTTAGGGGTGTTAGGTATAACGCCCTTTTTTTAGGGCGTTTTGCTACACCTATATGGGTGTTAGTTATAGGACAAGCCATTTACACCCATAAGGGTGTTACGATGTTTAGTGTGTAATACCGGTTCACACTCGGAGCGGACGCGTGCGTTTGATGGAAGTGCTGGATTCGCGCTGTTGGACCGCAGGACCGATCCTTTACGATTGCAACTCGATACTGACGTGACAGTCGGAAAGAAAGGTAGGACCGGCATTGCGACCCACGAACTGTTATAGCCATCGACAGTGAAGTGCAGTCGTGCCAGAATAAAAATGGCATACCTTGTTGCGAAAGTAATCCATACGGCGTTTATTTGAGCTCTATACCACACAAAACAAAGATATAGAATCGATGAGAGCCCCTTTTCGACGACAGCGTTCGTTATCGCAGCCTCGGAAAACAAGGAGATGACAAGAGGAAGAGATTGACCTCTTAATCTAAAATTGAGGTCAGCGATCAAACTATAATACGGGAAGGGTTCACAAGGGTCGCGCGGGCGTATTCCATTCAGCACTCCAGCCGGTCGTGGGCAGACGGTCTTGGCCAAGGACCGACGGAGCCTCCTGCACTGAGTCGGAATGCCTGCTAGGCCTATCTGCCGAGCTTGCTTGGTCGGGGTTGGTGGAATCGTGGCTGTTGGAGCTTTTCCCGGGTGTTTGTGGATCCAGCGTTCTTGTTCGTCGTGGTCTGTTTCAAGTACTTTTTTTACTTTTTTATTGCTGCTTGAAGTCGGGACGCGTTAGAAGCGCACGTAGAAAATAAACGTCCGTTGGTCGTCGCGACCTGAGCGACGCTGCCGGCCATGCTGATTTGATCGTAAGCAGTGCGTAAGACAGCTTCGGAGCTGTCGTAGGATTCCGTCGTAACCTGCGCAAAACCTACGATAATTTCGTTTTGTGAATACGAATTTGTTCTTACGTTTTGTCTTACGCACATTTTTGGCGTAAGATCGTTTCGTGAATCTGGCCTCTGTTTCCTTCAGCGAGGCGTGCGCCGTGACTCCCCGTTCGCCCCCCGAGCATCAACGTGACCAGAGCCGGTTAAACCTGAGCGGCAGAGCCTTCCGCGAGACGACGCCGGAGAGGCTGGCGGGCATTCCCTCCATTGCTGCTTCAGCGACGCAGGCAGGGGGGGGGGGGGGGGGGGGGCGGTGGCTCAGCTGCAATCGAGACGAGGGAGGAGATAGGGGAGAGTCTGTTCCACTGGCAAATGGCAGCTCAGCGGCTCAGCCTGACTTCACGGAATGCAGTGCGAGAAGGATTACTGGACTTCGTTCCCCCGGCTCCATTCCCCAGCGGCCATTCTTTAAGGGAAGTTCTAAGAATGGAGGAATTACCGCCGCATCGGTGTCTGTGCGACATTCCAAAGCGGTCTGCGTGACACGTTTGGACGCCAACTGTTCTTCGGCGGACGTCAGAGAACATCTCGGACAATTCTTTGGCCCAAGGGAGCTTCGATGCACAAAGCTGAAGACACGCTATGGTGGGTACTCTTCATTCCACGTCGCTGCTGTGGACGACGACATTGAGGCATTGTTCGACCCGAACATCTGGCCGGAGGGCTGCCTCTTCAGGGTATTTCAGGGCCGGCTGACGGAAAGCCGCGAGCATGATGAGAATGAACGTATAGAGTGAACCCCCAACCATCTTGCCTGCAAATGACTAGCACGCACATTTACTATCAGAACGTTCGCGGCCTTCGTACTAAGGTCAGTGATTTCTTTTCTAACGCTATATGTACTGATTTTTCTATATTTTGTATCACGGAAACCTGGGGGGTTATGTTCGACAAATGTTTCGTTTCTCCTAAAAAGAAACGGAAATGACGAAAGTGACGATATCGCGTCTGATTGGTTAGTGGCTCAAATGACAAAAGTTCCCTCTGTCATCATTTGAGCCTCTAGCCAATCAGACGCGATATTGTCACTTCCGTCACTTCCGTTTCTTTTTAGGAGAAACGAAACATTTGTCGAACATAGCCCCCCTGGTTATGCCCAGAAATACTGTCTGGGGAGTATTTTGCGTCGGATTTTCTTGTGCATCGCAGTGATGGTGATTTATCTCGCGGAAAGAAAACGGGAGGCGGTGTCTTGATTGCAATCGATAGCTCTTTGAAGTGCAGCAGGCGCGCCGATCTTGAGACTTATTCGGAATATGTGTGGGTAGAGCTGGAGTGTGATAATAGAGAACGCGTTCTGATGGGTACTTTTTATTTTCCTCCATACATTGAACCTGAGGAGTTTAATGATTGTCTTCTTAGAATTCAGGATATAGCAGACAAACTCGGTGAATGCAAACTATTAGTAATTGCCGATTTTGATGTACCAGGTGTATGCCGGGAAACTCACAGTGTTGTTTCAAGTAATTATTACGGTGCAAAGAAGGCCGATCATCTTGTTGACTTTGCCTTTTTCATGTCGCTGAATCAGTTTAGCAGGGTTAAAAATAGTAAAGGCGCTATGCTTGACCTTTGTTTCTCATACATTGATAACGTTTCTGCTACTAAGAGTGGATTCCCTTCAGTACCGACAGACAAATATCATCCTGCACTTGAGGAGGCTATAACCTTGAATGTACCTGTCAGCCGTGTACCGCCTGCTAGCCTCACTTATTCAGGCAAACTGCATTACTTCGCTGCTGGTGACTATAAGGGATTATATAACCACTTTTCTACGTTCGACTGGACCCCTATCCTGCTATCATCTGACGTCAATTATCAGGTTCTTCAATTCACCATGGCGGTGCAGGAGAGAATAAATCATTACATTCCTCTAAAGAAGCATACCAATTAAAAATTTTCCTCCTGGTTTTCTTCGTATTTAACAAAGTTGCTGAAGAAAAAAGCTTCTCTCACCACAAATTTAAAAAGACTGGTAGTCTCAGGTGGGAGGCTGAGTTCATTCATTATAGGCGCCTCTGTGAGCAACATCCGAGGGTTGATCATAATATATATGTGGAGTCAGTGGAGTTCGAAATGAGGAGAAATCCAAGAAACCTCTACCGACATGTTCGTTCTCGAGGTGGATAATTGATACATCCTGATATTATACTTAATCAGGAGAATGTGACCACGTCCAGTGTATGCGATTAATTCGCGCGTCATTTCAGTTCTGCATATAAATACAATAGGAGTGGGTACCAGCAGCCGCCATCCCCTGGTGTGAACGGATCCATTTCCTCCCTGCCTGTGGTTGAGGGAATAGTTCAGGAATGCATAAAAAAACTGAGGCCTACCATGTCCTCAGGTCACGACGGTATTCCAGCAACACTTGTAAAAGCATTTCACGAAATTTTCACACCCATCCTCTATTATATTTTCAACAACTCCTTAAGAGCTGGAGTGTTTCCTGACATGTGGAGGAAGTCAGTCGTAGTCCCAGTTTAAAAGTCTGAAAGTCGTACCACTCCGTCAAACTACAGGCCAGTGTCTCTACTGTGTACATTTTCGAAGCTTTTCGAAATGGTAGTCCACAAAACATTGTCCTTTCGTTTAAAAAAAATGTATAAAGTTCCAACCAACACGGATTTGTATCAGGACGCTTGACAACAACAAATTTGATTTTATTTATGTTCATTGCATCCAAAGCTGTGTGCCACAGACGCCAGCTTGACGTGGTCTACTTTGATCTGAGTAAGGCCTTTGATGTGGTTGACCATGGCATCCTTCTATCAAAACTTTGTGGTATTGGTGTCTGTGGAGGGCTACACTACTGGTTTCAGAATTATTTGTCTAATAGAACATAAGTTGCTCGTGCGAACGGCGCGTATTTTTTTACGTACATGGCCACGCCTGGGGTACCTCAGGGATCAGTTCTGGGCCCGCTTCTTTTCTCTATTTTTGTGAACAATGTTTGTAAGCAGATTGTAAACTCGTCTTTTTTGCAATATGCTGATGATATTAAAATATTTAGGGAGATTAAAACTATCTCAGATTGCAAGTTTCTACAAAAGGACATAAACTCATTTAGCAAATGGTGTTCACTGAACGGTCTCCTACTAAACAGCTCGAAAACCAAGGTCATGTCCTATAGTCGCAAAACGCAAACAACGTGCTTCCCTTACAGTGTTCGCTCAGACGTATCGTGCCGTTCTAGTGAAGTGGGGGACTTGGGAGTGCTTTTTGACTCCTCCTTGAGATTTGATAGCCACGTGGCTCGTATAAGTACCTGCGCCTTGCACGCGCTCGGTGTTGTTTGTCGAACGACTAGAGCATTTGAAAACCCCGCTACGCTTCTAACCCTGTACCGCTCTTTGACAAGGTCTCAACTCGAACACGCATCTCCTGTATGGAATGTTAGTTGTAAAACTACCCTTGTAAGGCTGGAGCGAGTGCAAAACAAATTTTTATCTATTTATCGATATCGATATCTGCGCGATGAAACATCTCTATCAAAGAGTAACAATACAATGAGTAACAAGCAAGGCAGTAGCTGCTGACTCCTAATAGCTCAGGAGTCAGCAGCAGCTAATAACAGCCTCATTTGAATCGCAGGTCACAAGCAGGGGCCCTGTAGATAAATTTATGAAATACGTTTTGTCCTGATATGTGCAAATATCACTTGTACTGATATGTGCAAACATCACCATGATTATCTCAAAAATCACTTAAGCCATTTTTTCCAATGTTTTTGGTAAATGTTTTTCAGAGGCGTTTTACGGCACACGTCTCCTTATCCCTGGCAGTCTTCTGCACCCATGCTTATACACTGCAACATTGCTTTGCATAGCAAGTGTTATTTGCAAATATGAAACTCTACCATGTTTACATTTTCATTCTGGTATTTATGTTAATGTAAATTTTTCTTCTCAAGAGGTTTGCTTCGAGTCGTAAAACATTAAGCAACGTTTTATAGTCAAATGTTTGAAGAAATGCCTCCTCTTTGTGATACTTTGGATCAAAAGGATAGTTGGCAGAACTGGTTATACTTACGGTAAGTGATTGCTTCAGTTCTAATATATTTATCATGTTTGTAAGAGAGCCTTGTCTGACAGACCCGTACGTGTCAGCACAATTTTCTCTCCGTGGAGGCAAACCAACATTATTTTGGGGGGGAGGGAGGGGAAAGGGGGTGACACTTTCATACACAGCTTGTTTAATATTCATACTCCAACAGAGTGCAGCATGTCGCCCAGGAAATTTTTCACACTATCCACAGATTCTTAGTACATAGCGATTTCAAATTAATCCATGGATTCCGCATTGCCGATCATCTGCAGGCTGAGTCATCACCTACAAACATGAGTGCCAATAGGTAAATCTAAACATTTACTCAGAATCCTTAAGATAACTGAAGGAAGATAAAGTGAACTATAGCCAGTTGTATAAGGAGACTGACTTGTACCCTTTTGTACCTTTAGCGGCCATGTTTGTGTGTGGTAACTCACATTCAAAGGCAGTCTGACATTATGTGAATACACTCTATTGTATTGGCTACCTCGTCAACTTGCACGTGCATGAGTTCATGGTACTGTCCTTTACAACGTTTAATTATTTCTGGAATATATACTTATGCTAACTTTCCCCTATACGCAAAACGAACAGTTTGGAATACCTGCAAAGAGTCCAACGTGCCAATTAAGCGAAATTAGCTGGTCATCCAGTGATACATAAGAGGAAAATAACTTACTTTTAGCAGAGCACCAAAAGGAAGTCCTGCACCGCGAGTATGATGCACCACGTATTCTGTGAGACTCCTGACTAAAAAGTTAACAATTATCATAAAAAAGCTGTGAAACATAAATGTGTCGGGAGTCAGTCAGACACACCACGAGCACGATGTGTGCTCATTGTCCCCCTCTGAACAAGAAGTCTGGACTGCTAGCTCGGGTGATCTACGGGCATTTTTCCACTTGGGCCACTTCAGCTCCACAGTTCCCACAGTTAAAAAGAAGTAGCTATGTGTCATAATGACTTGCCACCCACCTAATTCTCGGGAAAGTCTGAAACCACCGACCCAGCACAACTATCCTTGGCATGCAATCCCAAACGCCAAAGAAGAAGTTCTTGTTAAACGTTTTTCTCTTATGTCAGGGGCCTGCACTCTTTATGTGCAGAAAATCGGCATAAAGAAGGCGTTGCATGCGCATCTCTAGAAGGGCAGTCACGTAGCAAATTGTATACAGCGTATTGGCCTATACAAAACAGCTTTTTCTTCACTGTCAGGCAGAGAGAGGTGCATCATCCATGGTCGCGAAAGCTGAGACGCCAATAAACCAAGAATCAACAGGCCCGAGACGAACTCTTTTCGGTCTTTTCGGCATAAAGTGTCAGTTTCACACATGCTGCACTTCCGTACTTTCTTAAATGAGCTCAGTAGAGAGGTAGAGACTGCGTCGCTGCTGGCTGTTGATCCAAATTTTCTGTGACCACCAGCCAGGAAAGGGTATGGAAAACAGGAGAGAGTCGCATTTCTGCCTGAGACCGTCATCCATTGTTGGTCATGTGATCATGTTCAATGGGGTCCAGTCTACCATGGGATCACACTGGAAATAGTGACCAATGGTCGTCATATGGTCACGTGACCATTATCTGTTGTCCCCGAATACGCACAGCATGCGTTTAAATCACGTCAACACATTCTGTGCATTCCCGGTCTTTGTCAGCATAATCAAGCTGGCTTAAATTTTTGCTTCTGTGCGAACACCACCATGCTGAATCTCAAAAAGTGCCTGTAAGCCATTGTCTTTGTATTTTTATCCTTGGTAGATCATATCTTGAGTTCTCAGGAGAGGGAATTGCATGATGGTTTCTTTTTGTGTTTTCGGTCTTGTCACAGCACATATCATCTCCTCTCTGGTAGTCTTTTGCAACCATGCATGTACTAAAAGACTGCCTCGCATAACTATTGTGTCAGTTGCAATTGATGCAACTCTAGTACCCTTCTTACAGGGGCAGCCTTAACCTCATTTAAGCCAACCGCAGTCACGCTTAATTATCCGCGGTTACACAGCAAATCAAGCTGCAGTTAGTCCGATAACCATGGCTAAAGCAGACTTTGTATTTGTATCCTTGGTAGATCATATCTTGAGTTCTCAGGAGAGAGAATTGCATGATGGTTTCTTTTTGTGTTTTCGGTCTTGTCACAGCACATATCATCTCCTCTCTGGTAGTCTTTTGCAACCATGCATGTACTGAAAGACTGCCTCGCATAACTATTGTGTCAGTTGCAATTGATGCAACTCTAGTACCCTTCTTGCAGGGGCAGCCTTCACCTCATTTAAGCCAACCGCAGTCACGCTTAATTATCCGCGGTTACACAGCAAATCAAGCTGCAGTTAGTCCGATAACCATGGCTAAAGCAGACTTTGTATTTTTATTCTTGGTAGATCATATCTTGAGTTCTCAGGAGAGGGAATTGCATGATGGTTTCTTTTGTGTTTTCGGTCTTGTCACAGCACATATCATCTCCTCTCTGGTAGTCTTTTGCAACCATGCATGTACTGAAAGACTGCCTCGCATAACTATTGTGTCAGTTGCAATTGATGCAACTCTAGTACCCTTCTTACAGGGGCAGCCTTAACCTCATTTAAGCCAACCGCAGTCACGCTTAATTATCCGCGGTTACACAGCAAATCAAGCTGCAGTTAGTCCGATAACCATGGCTAAAGCAGACTTTGTATTTTTATCCTTGGTAGATCATATCTTGAGTTCTCAGGAGAGGGAATTGCATGATGGTTTCTTTTTGTGTTTTCGGTCTTGTCACAGCACATATCATCTCCTCTCTGGTAGTCTTTTGCAACCATGCATGTACTGAAAGACTGCCTCGCATAACTATTGTGTCAGTTGCAATTGATGCAACTCTAGTACCCTTCTTACAGGGGCAGCCTTAACCTCATTTAAGCCAACCGCAGTCACGCTTAATTATCCGCGGTTACACAGCAAATCAAGCTGCAGTTAGTCCGATAACCATGGCTAAAGCAGACTTTGTATTTTTATCCTTGGTAGATCATATCTTGAGTTCTCAGGAGAGGGAATTGCATGATGGTTTCTTTTTGTGTTTTCGGTATTGTCACAGCACATATCATCTCCACTCTGGTAGTCTTTTGCAACCATGCATGTACTGAAAGACTGCCTCGCATAACTATTGTGTCAGTTGCAATTGATGCAACTCTAGTACCCTTCTTACAGGGGCAGCCTTAACCTCATTTAAGCCAACCGCAGTCACGCTTAATTATCCGCGGTTACACAGCAAATCAAGCTGCAGTTAGTCCGATAACCATGGCTAAAGCAGACTTTGTATTTTTATCCTTGGTAGATCATATCTTGAGTTCTCAGGAGAGGGAATTGCATGATGGCTTCTTTTTGTGTTTTCCGGTCTTGTCACAGCACATATCATCTCCTCTCTGGTAGTCTTTTGCAACCATGCATGTACTGAAAGACTGCCTCGCATAACTATTGTGTCAGTTGCAATTGATGCAACTCTAGTACCCTTCTTACAGGGGCAGCCTTCACCTCATTTAAGCCAACCGCAGTCACGCTTAATTATCCGCGGTTACACAGCAAATCAAGCTGCAGTTAGTCCGATAACCATGGCTAAAGCAGACTTTGTATTTTTATCCTTGGTAGATCATATCTTGAGTTCTCAGGAGAGGGAATTGCATGATGGTTTCTTTTTGTGTTTTCGGTCTTGTCACAGCACATATCATCTCCTCTCTGGTAGTCTTTTGCAACCATGCATGTACTGAAAGACTGCCTCGCATAACTATTGTGTCAGTTGCAATTGATGCAACTCTAGTACCCTTCTTACAGGGGCAGCCTTCACCTCATTTAAGCCAACCGCAGTCACGCTTAATTATCCGCGGTTACACAGCAAATCAAGCTGCAGTTAGTCCGATAACCATGGCTAAAGCAGACTTTGTATTTTTATCCTTGGTAGATCATATCTTGAGTTCTCAGGAGAGGGAATTGCATGATGGTTTCTTTTTGTGTTTTCGGTCTTGTCACAGCACATATCATCTCCTCTCTGGTAGTCTTTTGCAACCATGCATGTACTGAAAGACTGCCTCGCATAACTATTGTGTCAGTTGCAATTGATGCAACTCTAGTACCCTTCTTACAGGGGCAGCCTTCACCTCATTTAAGCCAACCGCAGTCACGCTTAATTATCCGCGGTTACACAGCAAATCAAGCTGCAGTTAGTCCGATAACCATGGCTAAAGCAGACTTTGTATTTTTATCCTTGGTAGATCATATCTTGAGTTCTCAGGAGAGGGAATTGCATGATGGTTTCTTTTTGTGTTTTCGGTCTTGTCACAGCACATATCATCTCCTCTCTGGTAGTCTTTTGCAACCATGCATGTACTGAAAGACTGCCTCGCATAACTATTGTGTCAGTTGCAATTGATGCAACTCTAGTACCCTTCTTACAGGGGCAGCCTTCACCTCATTTAAGCCAACCGCAGTCACGCTTAATTATCCGCGGTTACACAGCAAATCAAGCTGCAGTTAGTCCGATAACCATGGCTAAAGCAGACTTTGTATTTTTATCCTTGGTAGATCATATCTTGAGTTCTCAGGAGAGGGAATTGCATGATGGTTTCTTTTTGTGTTTTCGGTCTTGTCACAGCACATATCATCTCCTCTCTGGTAGTCTTTTGCAACCATGCATGTACTGAAAGACTGCCTCGCATAACTATTGTGTCAGTTGCAATTGATGCAACTCTAGTACCCTTCTTACAGGGGCAGCCTTCACCTCATTTAAGCCAACCGCAGTCACGCTTAATTATCCGCGGTTACACAGCAAATCAAGCTGCAGTTAGTCCGATAACCATGGCTAAAGCAGACTTTGTATTTTTATCCTTGGTAGATCATATCTTGAGTTCTCAGGAGAGGGAATTGCATGATGGTTTCTTTTTGTGTTTTCGGTCTTGTCACAGCACATATCATCTCCTCTCTGGTAGTCTTTTGCAACCATGCATGTACTGAAAGACTGCCTCGCATAACTATTGTGTCAGTTGCAATTGATGCAACTCTAGTACCCTTCTTACAGGGGCAGCCTTCACCTCATTTAAGCCAACCGCAGTCACGCTTAATTATCCGCGGTTACACAGCAAATCAAGCTGCAGTTAGTCCGATAACCATGGCTAAAGCAGACTGAGCTTGGCGGGCTCGCTTCGGGCTTGCTAACTTGGTTCAGCATTGCGCTGTCCACCACTTCGACACGTCCGCAAGTGGTGGCAACCTACTCACTGTTTTAGAATGCTGGGGGAGTCGTGTAGAGACAATCTTTTCAGCAAATATTCTTGGAGGAGCCATACCTAGGGGTTTAAGCTGCCTTTATAGCAATCGCGACACGTCGCAAAACGGGGAGAATTCTTTTTATTGTTTAGTTTTTGGGAGTTAGTGCTGCCGATGAAAGTGAGGCATCTACGTTGGATATTTAATTCAAATCAGTTGAAAGCGGTTGAAGACGCCTATGAACAATACGATATGCCTTGATAATTAATCTGCTTTAGTATTCATAGTGATGACTTAACCCTACACTTGTTTTCTTTTTCGTGTCAACTTGGAGCTTGGGAGGCATGTAATAGCATCTCGATTCAGTTTAGAGGCCACGGACCATGGTTAGCTTAACCGAGGTTAAGGCTGCCTGTGTAACATGGATATGACTTCTTTATATTGTCGTACTCACATTTAAATTCATGTATTTATTACTTTTCAGGATGTTGGATTCTGGTCACAAACTTCAATGTTTTATAGTGTAGTGTCTGGAGAAAGGCCTGCAGTTTGTAATATTTTGTATCAGAAGGAAAGTTGGTAGTACTGGAGCTTTTTTTTTTTACGGTAAGTCATTGCTTGACTTCTAGTACAGTGGTTCCCAAATGGTGGTCTGCATACCCCCTGGTTGTTAGTCAAGCTAAGCAATGAAACCTTTTGCTCTTATAGACACAACAAATGTCACACTTTGCGCAATGTTTCTGAATAACACAATATTCTAAAGCGAGTCGATTTCATTATAGAATTGGACGGTTGGTTCGGATAGAGGTCTACTTTTTTTCGCACTGATTTCTAAAGTCAGGGATCGATCTATGTTCATGAGAGAAAAAAATTGTACTCCATCTAGTTGACTGCGAGGAAGCGCTTCCCCCTGGCCTCCGCTTCTCCGCGAACACCGGTGCAATGCGGGAAAGCTGTGCACCGCAGCACTGGTGCAAAACAGTAAGCGCTTGATGCGAGTGTCTCATTGCAAGCACCACAGATTGGAGAGGCATGTGGTTGGTTCTGGAAGTTCAGAGGCTGATCTGACCAGCACGATCGAAAAATTAATTTTATCTAGGATCAGCGAGCGCTCTGTGAAATATATTTTTCTCTTTGAAGGCTGGGCCTGCCGATATTGAAATATCTGCTTCATTTGTGCTCAGTTATTTTGCTTAGGGGCCCACTCATATATTTTTTTGTTTCAGCAAATACGGTAGGGTTATTCTTCCATTTACCATTGTAGTTTCCCCACCCTTCTCATTTTTTGTCACGGAGGGGTCCCCGTCCCTTTTACCAGACCAGAAGAGTTGCCACCAGCTAAGAGTGTTTTAGAACCACTCTTCTTATAGATTTATCAAATTTGTAGGAGCATGGATGGGCCTGATGCACGGGCTTTATGCTTTGTATGTATGGGAACCTTCGTTTGTATGCATATGAATCTTAGATGTGCAGTGCTCCTACTCTAGATGTGCTCTTTTTATTTCCTGCATGTTTGTCGTTGACTAGTGTAAAGTTCCCGAAGACCAGTCAAGCAGCGCGCTGCAGCTTTCTTCCTTGGGGCTCCATCATAATCAATGAAATAGTTATTATTATTATTATTATGATTATTATACTTCAATTTACACCTATTTCTCCCCTCTTTTTCTTGTCTAGCTGGGTATGATGGACGAAATCCGACACAGAACGTGAGAACAGAGGCAAAACGTCATATTGTATTCATTTTGACTGAAACCTTTGAGAACCCTAAATAAAGCCCTCCAAGGTGACTAAGCTTTTTTATTTTCATAACATTTCTTAGGATGCGATATATGCCTTCTGTGAGTAACACAAAATAAGACACTCAAAAATATTTTTTTTAAATAACAATGCTCTTGTTATTTCTTTACAAAAGGCATATTTCTGTTTACCTCCTTACAGATGGTCCTGTGTATACACATTTTTAAGTACGGCCCCTGGGCGCCGCCATCCTGCCTGCTGGGGTGCACATTGGACGCACCATATTTTGATTACAATGCCTTGCTACGACGTCGTAATCAGACTGTGGTGCACCCCTGAGCGCACAACAGCTAGCAAGATGGCGGCACCCAGGGGCCGTGCTTGCAACTAATTAAGGACTCTTTTCCGTTACGCCTTTAAGGAAGATTTGGTTTCGTCCGTTTCTTAGTGGACCGTTCTGCAAAGCCAATTACGGACACGCTCTAAATAGGGAGCACTTTCCGTTACACCTTTACGGAAGATCTGGTTTTGTCCGTCCATTAGCGGCCCGTTCCGCAAAGCCAATTGCGGAAATTTTCCAATGAAGGAGCACATTCCGTTCTATCCTTTACGGAAAATCTTGTTTATCACTGGCTGTGTCTCCGTATTTCAACGGACCCCTCACTAAATCGGATTACGGATGAATTCACCTCACTAAGTTGGATTACGAATGAATTCTCTGGCAGCACTTTTCGCCAGAAAATTTCTCCGTAAAAGGGAGCCGATTTTCTACAGTGTACAGCGCCGTTGTGAAACACAGCACGCCCAGTCAACTGTGCCGAAGACAGTCACCTCACAATTCGGATTGGGGCCTGTTTAGAGAGGCCTTCCTTTATGCATAGAACCAAAGGAAAGGAGTGGACGTGATTGATCTGTTATCTGCCGACGTCGGGTTTTCAGACTAACAGCTGTTCTTGGCAAAGACCAAGAAGGAATCTCCGCGGACTAGCTCAGCGGAGAACAGTTGTCAGTGCGAGCAATGTAGCGTCGCGGGCCGTTGAACATTTTTCCCTTATATTTGTAATGCGTGCGTTGGCGAAACTAAACTACTAAAAGGATAGAAGAGAATGAGTACGAGACACTGACGGGCAAATTGACACAAGCATGTGCCCATATGTGTCTCGTTCCTTGTATGTTTTATCGCATCGCTCAAGACACAACGATGCGAATCCCATATCTCGTCCAGGTGTTGCTGACCATTGCCCTTGCAACAACTTCGCCCAGAAATCTTCTGCAGAATAACTTGACATGGAATGACTCGTGGATTGTAGCGGAGCGTGTCTCTATAAGCTCGCCGATGATTTCGCCAATCACTCAGTCCTACCCGGACACATATGGTAGTTAACGATAGGAGCTGCAATGCGGGAGCGGCAACCAAGCAGTACAGCCCACAGAAGGGGCAGCAAAGTGGCAGCGGCGGTCTTCACATTCGTGGACGAACCACGCAACCCCGTGATATCTCGCTCCTCCTCCTCCGCCCCGCGCATGATAGCGACAATTACTTTTGATGACGATGTGTGCGTCATCAGATGCGAGCTTGCTCCCCCGAGGCCGTGGCGCATAGGAGAACGTCATTGCGCCATTGCGACGAGCGCGCATCTGACGCACACGCTATGCGCGCGGCGGAGGAGGGATATCGCGTGCGGGGGTTGCGTCGACAAGTCAAAAGACGGCCGCTGCCGCTCCGTCGCTTGGCTCGCTGCCCGCAAGGCGGCGCGGGCTGTACTGCTTGGTCGCCGCTCACCTATTCCAGCTCATATCGCTCGCCACTGTAGATCTTCAACTCCTGGCAACATACACCCTCGGGAACGTCACGTGACCCCTGCTTCAATGGATGGCTACAAAGGCCCAGCACGCGGGACGGCCACTTCGGGCACGATATCGCTCGAGACACAACGTTGCAAACCCTATCCCTCGTCCAGGTGGTTCTCTTTCAAATGCCGCCTGCTACCGTGGCAATGGTTTGTGTTTTATAGCGATGTCGTGCCCCTACTCCATGTCTGACTACCGTAAGCATGTGATTGCGCTCCTTGTCAAGTGCTTTCATGCGCGTCATTTATCACTGCTGGTACCGGAAATGTCGGGTGGCACTGTGACAAGCCCAGGTCCTACAGTGGAGGCGTAGTTGAGTGGCATCCTTGAGATAATTAGCAGGATTGAAATGAGTCAAAACGACGTGTTTGCGGAGCTTGGACTGCTTCAGAGCGTACAAAAAGCTACATACAACAATATGGGTGAACTGCCTAATCGAGTAGCTACTCTTGACACCCAATTTGCTCTTTTGAAGGCCTCACCCGTCCCCGACGTTCTTGACCGGCAGGCCTCTAGCGTTATTGTGTCCGAACTTTTTAAGATAAATTTACCTTGCTACGACGGTGAGAATGGACTGCGAAAATCACACTGGCTGTTTTTTTTTTTGTTGTTTTATATTTTGGTAGCAAACAAATTTCCAGTGAGAGTACTAGGTGATCCAGCTTCGTATACAAGGCCTGGGTGTTGAGATAAGCCCCGATAGCCTTGAGCGATACAGGGATCTCTATGACTCCGTCAAAGAGATCCCTATATTGGAGCAAGGGCTCTCCCCCATCGGTCACCCCCCCCCCCCCCCCCCCGGGACCGTCGTGACGTAGAAAGACTTCCAACCAAACAGTCACGGTTTCTAATATCCGTAGCCTTTTTACCCAAGCGTGAGGAGCTTAGCGGCCTCATTCAAGATAATAACTCTTACATTGTCGTTATTACTGAAACGTGAGTGAGGCCCGAGACAAGTGACAGCAAAATGTTCTTCCCTAACCTGATGTTTAATATTTACTTCTATGAGAGCCCACACAGCGGGAAGGAGTTGTGCTAATAGCAGTAAAAAAGTGCATTTCGTCTTTTGATGTTACTACCAGCTCTAATATAGAGGCAACATATTTTTTGTATTACATCATCCTGCACAAAAACAATTCTTGGGGTCTGCAACCGACCTCCGAGTTATAGCGGCATATTTTGTAGCGAGCTTCCCTCTCTCCGTCTTGAAATCAACGAACGGTATTCAAGATCATATGTCTTAGTTTTTGGCAAATATAACTTCTCTAACACTGGTCGGCTAAGTCTAACATCTGGTGGGTCCAATGAAGCCAGGGATTTTCTCGGTCCGTGCTCAAATTATGATCTTACCCAAGTTGCTAACGAACCTGCAAGTGACGACAACATCCTTGATCTTGTTCTTACGACGTCCCCCGATCTGGTTACCATCCATTAGCCAAACCAATCGTTTTAGCGACCGAAATTTGCTGACCGTGGAGTTATCTTTACCCATCGATTCTACAAACTCCTAAAAAAGTATCAAGGACTACTCAAAAACCAACCTTGATGCACTGAACACCGATCTTTCTGCATATCTACCCTTATATCCCGCCAGCTTTTACTCTACAAACCTGGAACAAGATTGGTTACTTTTTAAAAACAAGTTAATCTCGTAGTCCTGTTTGTACCCACTGCCCATATACGGGGTGACGGCTGCAATACACGGTATAACAAAGCATTAAAACATCTCAACAACAAAAAGAAGCAATTGTATAGAAGGGCAAGGCGTCTGACCTGCGATGCTGTCTAGCACGACTACGTTTCGTGCCTTAAGACTTACACTCCCAACCTTCGCCTCGGTAAACATGATGTTATTTTCTAAGGACCTTTCAAGTATCCTGCGTAACAATCCTAAAAAAAAATTAAAAAAAAATGTCGAGCCCTTCCATTTCACTGTGAAAATGGAAGACCAGCGAAGCTGTTATCGTTACGACGTCTAGGATGATGCCTAGAGGACGACGTCTAGGACGACCTCAAGGACAATTTTTTGGATGACCTCAAGGACGATGCCTAGAGGACGACGTCTAGAACGACCTCAAGGACGACGTCTAGGACGACCTCGAGGACGACATCTAGGACGACCTCAAGGACAACTTCTAGGACGACCTCGAGGACGACCTCGAGGACGACGCTTAGGACGACATTAGGGACGACGTATGGGACAACCTCAAGGACGACGTCTAGAACGACCTCAAGGACGACTTCTAGGACGACGCCTAGAGAAATTCAGCCTTTCCACTCTGGTGAAAACCAGAGTGGAAAGGCTTGAAAGATTGCCGCCATCTATGAGCGACAGCGGCAACCAGATAACCGGCGAGCCGGTTGTCTGGTTGCCGCTGTCGCTCATAGATGGCGGTAGCTGTCTGGAGTTTTGTGTCAACGTGCCGCCTGTGCGCGGACACGATACTGGGGTAGCTAGCCCTTAACAGCTCCGCTGTAAAATGCGGAAAATTTTTTTTCCTATCACACCTCTTCCGACCAGCCAATTAAGATGGATTCCCAATATCTAAAACAGACAGTGCGAGTGTTAAACGGCCATTTTCGTCCGTGTTTAAATTAGAAGACGCCGACATCCTTATACAACCAGCATTATTATGCGAGTCTATGGGATATATTGTCATCTCAAGTGTTGGAATAGCGAACCTCCTTGATGCCTTGACACTGACATCCTCTGAGGGACCTGACGACATCATCGCTAACATTCTCTACTATACCAAAGCAATTTCTAGCGAATTTGTCTGCTTAATATTCTCACAGTCACTATCGCAGGGATGCCTACCATCCGACTGGAAACAGGATAAACTCGTTCCGGTTTTGATAAACGGTGATCGCTCTTCAGCCTCGAACGACCGCCTGATATCTCTAACGTGCGTAGCCTCACAACTTCTCGATCATGTTACCTATTCAAGAGATATATCACATCTTGATGCAAATAATTTATTTTACCACCAGCAACATGGTTTTCGTAGGGGACTGTCTTGTAAAACTCGACTCGTATAAATTACCAGCGAGTTATAAGCTAATTTTGAATTCGACCATCAAACCAATGAGCTATATTTCGACTCCTCGAAGGCCTTCGATCGCGTCTACCACTGTCGCCTGGTTGCTAAACTTTCATGCCTCAAAACTGACTCTCTCGTACGGTCCTGAATTCGTGATTTTCATTCCTGTCGCACTCATTTCACTAGAGTTAACAGTTGCTTATCCATCCACGCTGAACGTACCTCGAGAGTTTCCCAAGAATCAGTTCTTGGCCCCCTACTTTTTCTTAATTTCATAAATGACCTCACATGCAAAATTTCCTCAAACATCCGTCTCATCCCCGACCACTGCTTGTTATACCGTAAGAGTTTTGTTACAAGGCCATCTTTAACTTCAAAATGACATGGAAGAAGTCCAGGCATGGTGCACTAGGTGGTTAATGGCATTAAACAAATCAAAATGTAACTTAGTCCAGTTCTCACAGAAATGACAAGAATCTCGGTTCTCGTAAACTTTAGAAAATACCTTAGTCCAAGATAAGACCCCGGTGTGATTCTAACAAACGATCTAACAAGGAACGTTAAGATCGAGCTTATCTCCGCTGAGGCGTCTCGATGTCTCGGCAACATAGGATGAAACTTAAAATCGACCCCCCTCCCCCCAGGTTCGTGGGGAAAATGGATTATATGTTATGAGACATTCATTCGACCCAAATTGGAATTTGCTGCGGCCATTCGGAGCCCTCTCCAAATTTACTTATAAAATCATCTAGAAATAGATCAGAATCACGCCGCAGTCAAAGACCCTACCTCCTTCCCGCCAGGCGGTCATCATCGCGGCTAAATCACCAGGGTCACGTTTCCCGCATCTCAGGCAGCAATGCTTACTTTAACTCCCCCCCCCCCCCCCCATGTTATTGTAGACTAGGACGATCTCCCCTCACATATTTTAACCCAGACGGTTCCAACCGCCTTTTGCAGCGCCTTTTGTTCTCACTTCTCTTAATTCCCATTGTGGCGTCTTGTTTCGCGCCTACTGGTTGCGCCGCGTACTGTAATCTCCCCCCCCCCCCCCCATGTCACTCTGGTCCACATGTAATCAAACTAATTTGTCCATTGTCTTGACCTTCTGCTCGCGGCGATGTCCCCGTTGTCTTCCGACACGCCATGTATCGACTTATGATGTTGTTACTATTTTACGCTCGCGTATCGTGTACCGCCCCCCCCCCCCTTCATGTAATGCCCTAAAAGGAGGGCCTTTAAGGGAATTCGAATGAATGAATTAATCAATCTTCTTGTTCCTTTATTAATGCGTTAGCATTAGTACCCACATGACAGGGAAAAGCTGACGGCGTTCGTCTGTGGACAAAACAGTGGAAAGGGAAGCGCGCCGCGTTTAGAGGAGGAGAGTAGGGAAGGACAAAGGCGAAAGGGAGGCGACGTTGCGGATGTTGGGATGTTGCGGATGTTGCGGATGTTGCGGATGTTGAGGCGAGTCTGAACTTGCAGGTATGCGGAGCGCGTATGCCTTGGTTTGTGCTACGAAATCCAGTGTGAACATGGTACTAGCGCTGGTGCAAGTAGGTGGCAAAAAATTAAAGGAAGCTCCGTGGGTGGATCCTTAGGGAATGCGTTAGCATGACCCTTGGGAAACGCCACACACGTCCTCATTTAGGCAGCAACAATAGAGAAGTAAAAGAGAAAGCCAAAACAGAAAAGTGAAGGGGTCAGCGTTAGCGTTTCCCAAAGGGGAACGTGTTTGGCGTTTCCAAAGGGTCATGCTAACGCATCCCCTAAGGATCCACCAATGGATCTTCCTTTAAGTTACAGAGCGCAGCTCTTAGGCGCTCGCTCCCGTGTTTAGCGGCGTCGGCGTCGCCGACGCAAAAGCCCTCAAGTAACCGGAAGAGGAGGGGAGGGGACGGAGGAGGAGTAGGGGAGGGGACGGAGGGGGGGGGGAGGAGAGAGTATGAAGGAGGAGGAGGGGCGGGTACGGAGGAGAGCCAGTCTGTGAAGAGTGTGGTCTATGTTTGTACATATATACCGGGTGTCCCAAGCAGCGGCCAGGCTCTTTAAATAGACCGCAAAATTCGGTTTCTTAACCCAGTGGTTCTCAAATGGAGGTCCGCGGAACTTTTGGGGTCCGCGAAGGCATTCTAAGGATCAGCGAAGCCCTGCCTCATCAGTAAAGCCCGGCAATATAAGTTGTCTATTTTTCAGATTGAGAAGAAACGTTCCAATATTCGGGTGAGTTTTCTCGTGTCCATGTCAATGAGAGAGTCCACTTCACACTACCCCTTAGTTATATCCATTTAATAAATCATTATCATAATTAACCTATACCTCTCCCTTCCCCTCACTACGAACGGGGTCCACCATCATCTTTGCCGATCCACATGGGGTCCGTGAAACATGAATGGTAGAGAATCACTGTCTTAACCTATCGCGCTACGATTTTGTGCAGCGTTGCCCACAGATGGTGCTTTTTTTTTTTGTAAAATTGGCAAAGAGCGAACTTACCTGAGGAAAAAGTAAAGAAAGAAAAAGGCTTAGCACCTATGGAAACAGCGCAGCCACCGGTCTTCAAACGATATGGCCCCGTTTCGCACGGGAGACAAGAGAACTACCGCCAACGAACGAACATACTGCAACAAGAGCCGGCGTCTTTAAAGGGAAGCTGAAGCGGTTTTAAATATGAGAAAAAACACCTGAGCCTAGTTAATGAGACCTCAGCCATCACGAATATCGTATCCGTTTGGTCATTTTTTGCGCGGATTAACCGGAGAAGCGCCTTCAAGGTAGCGCCGAAACCACGCCTCTCCGAAGCAGAGGGAAAGGGGAGAGAGGAGGAAGCCCGCCAGCCGGCGTCACAAAAGGACCGGCTGGGGGACCCCGCCGCGGCTGGCCGCGCTATGCTCGTAGGCTGCTCTTTTCGAGCCGTCGTCGTTCTGCCGCTGCATAGCGCTTGCTTTTATCCGTTGACCGGTCATGCTATTGACTCAATCGCCTGACGTGTTGATTGTTCTCTTGTTTGTTCACGTGGCACCGAACCAACTGACTCGTGCTGTTGCACGATGCCGTACTCATGTGTAGCAGCCAACTTTCACGAACAGCGCTCGTCGCAGTTGTTCTTCCCGCTTACCGTCTTTTCCACTTCGTCACCAAGATTTTAAATGGGTGGTGGGTTTGAGCAAGCACACCGTTTTTTGTTCGAAACGTGTTTCGGACGGCGCATATGAGAACTAAGTACGTATGGGTTTGGGTCGGAAGAAGGCTCGCCTGAACCCGACGCTTTGCCGACCATCTTTGAAGGTAAGAAGGCAATTCAGCGCATTAAAAGTCACAAGCAAAGAGGAAACGTCACTAGGTAGGAATTGGAGGTCGGCTGTTCTAGAAAAAAACTATTACGTTATTAGAATTGCGCAGTGTGCTAGAAAAGCCGCGATCATTTATCCGAATAGCGGGTTTCCACTGGCTCTCTTGTGTTAACCGCCTTATATTCGTGTCTTAGTGTTGGTTTCTTATATTGTTGAAGTGACTATATTTTCCGGACCGACTCTGGTGCGGGAAATCTGGGAAACAAAAGAAAATAACCTTGGGTAGCCCAAGATTATTTTCTTTTGCTTTTAATCTACTCGGCTACCCAGTCACTTGGGAGAGGGGGGCTTGCTCTAATAAGTTGTCATGCAATTCATAATGTGACTTTCACGGTGAAACTTGTTTTAGCATGAACTTGTTTTTTTTACATTGCTGACATTAGTTGAGTTCACATATTTTTTAAACGTAAACATAAATGTTGTTAAATTTTCCTTCCAAAGGTTCATATTCTCTTCAGGAGAGCTTTTTGGAAATACAAAGCATGTGACCTTCTGTTCTGAATTGAGTTCTTTTTTTACAAGTTACGCAGTGTTTTCCGTATAAAGTTTGTGTCATGCAACAATTCTTTGTGCCGTCGAAATGCGATCGGACGAGGATAATGCTTGGTGGTGGTGTGATGCAGTCAACAAATCTTGGTAGAAGTATGCGAATGTAGAGGCCCAGGAAGCTTTCACGATTTCGACATCAAATTAAGGGCTGCCGGACACACATCTCCGTTTTTTCTCAAGCTATAATGGCGTAATTGTTTGTGGCAAACAAACTAAACGCATCAGAAAATACCACTATCACAAGGATGGACGTTCCGCGCAGTTATTCGCATAGTGCGCAAGCACATGTCGGTGGCAGTACGGCGACCCTGTCTTATCACCCGTCTCATCTCAGGGGAAGCTCTCCCGTCTCCCGAAGCCGATTATACTATCCCTTCAAACCAACCGGCGGACTCTTCCTTTACCTCCCATAGGGACTCCAATTGCAGACGGCAGCGCCAAATCTCCCCTAACGGGCGTTGGGTTTCTCCAAGAACAATAAGAAATCAACAAAACAATACGCGCGCCGTCGTCATGGCAACCGCTTGGTTGTGGGAGAGGGTATGAGAAATGTTGTCCCTCCTCTCCCTCTCTCTCACCCTCGGCGACAAGAGGATGCAAGTTCGTTCGGAGTTCGGAGCAGCCTCCGAACTCCGAACGAATGTGCATCCTATTGTCACTGATGTTGAGAGAAGAGGGAACTGCTCCCATTGCCGCCGTCTCGTTCTTCTAGAAAACAATATCAAAGTAATAGCAATATCTTTTTTATAAAAAAAAAGTGTGTTTACCTTTTTCTGCGAATGTCCGACGCTTCCGAAACGATTGCACTTGACTTTGCGTCGCTCGATTCAAATCGGCTCGGCAACAGTGCATGTTCAGTGACAGCCACTTTTCATTAGATCGCCAATCAATGAATGCAAAGTGCGCCCGGCCGCTGATGTTTCGCAGCTTAAGATGGGCGCACATCGCCAGTCTGAGCACAAGTCCAAACTTCTTTTGCAAGTTCTCTTTTTATTAGGTACGTCCTTTATACAGCAAAAAAAAGTGCACTTCACGGTACAACAAAGTAACAAAATCTACACGAAACTACTATTCAAGTATTCACAGCAATGACACATTTAACTTTGCAGTATTAAGCGACAGTGATTCGATCGCCACGGTCTCTCGCAGGTTCCTTCTGCAGTGTGAGCTGCTCCACGCACGTGCTACCAAGCTGCGGTGCTCTAACACCGATCCCCCCCACGCCGCTCATCTTAACATAAATGCCCTGTCCCTACTGGCCTTCTACAATAACTGAACCATAATGAAACATGCACCAGCAAGTTTTCGGCAATCCGAAACTATATAACGAAAAGCAGCAGCCCGTCTTTACCTTTCTTCACTCGGGAACCCAAAGAACTTGGCAGAGCTGTTGCCACCGGAATTAGAGCACCGCTGAGTCGAGCAATAGACAAGGTTCCGTTTGCTTGGCGTACTGGTAGACGAAATATACCGATAACCAATAGGTCAACGCGGTAACCCACTGTCTATTCCCGCAAACGAAATCTACGACCGCACCGCTGGCAAAGGCGCCGTCGAGCAGCCGACGCAGCCGCGACCACGGCAGCCGACGCGGAACTGTTCTCAACGGTCAAAATACAAAAAACAACCGACCAATGAGAACAAAGTATGAGGGCGAAACTTTAGCTAACCAAAATATTTGTTTCACCTTACCAGGATAATTTTTGAAATCTGTAAGCAGCAACAATAATATGTATCTCATCCTATTAAATAAATTTTCCGGCGTAAACCGGAAGTTCTTAATAGAATACCAACGGATAAGATATGGCGCTCAAATAGCTGACCGGAAGTCGCTTGATGTTTCCGCCGGTTGTTCAAACCACTTCAGCCTTGATGAACAATGCAGCCTGCACGCTCACGCGTCCAGCAGCTGGCAAGCACGAAGGCCGATGTGTGCAGAATTCTTGTCCTCTGAGGACCGTTTTAGGGAGGGTCACGCTAATCCGGCTTGAGGCGTCCTGTCAATAGCACTCCGTTTATTGCCAACGTTTTACGTTACAATAAGTAGCAATCAGTACTTTCCTGAAGGTACGAAGCCGGCCATGTCGCGTCCCCGCAAGCGGTTCCTCGTGTCAGCGTTTATTACTGCGGGGGGTCAATTTTCTACTTTGCCAACGGCTGGAACGCGTACTTTGTCACGTCGAGGGTTGTCTGGACAAATTCCTCTTTCGGATCCATCGAAAGATTTCGAAAAATCAGAAGCCGAACCCGATTTACAAGAGCAGAAGACCCGGCGCCCGGCTACTTCCGCAAGCGAAGGAGCAAACGAGAATCGAGATGGTCCTTTTAATGACGTAGTGGCGCGTCACGCGTGACTAGCCAATGGCGTGCCGCTGCGGCGATCGCTTCTGATTTCTTCGCTTTTTTTCGCGTTTAGGGATTATTTCGGGTCAAACGGTTGTGATATTTGGACTCAGCAGGCACAAACACGTCAGAATCAACCATTAACTCATTTTTTTCGAAAAGCTCTTCAGCTTCCCTTTAACAGGCGATCCTTTCGACTCAAAAGCGGCGCGAGCTTTTTTCAGATCAGTTGCCAATGCATTATTTTATCATCCTTACTTATAAAACTTATTGAATGGACACATAGTCGATTAAAAAAAATGGTTTGTCGGGTTATTCTGACTGTTTTGTTCGTGGTACTTATGTCGTCTGCTTTGCAGTTCCTTCTTGTTACCACACCTGTTTTTGTTTCGGCGAATGTCGCCGCCTGCGGAACGCGCGCCACTTTTTTTATTTATCAATACTGCCAGCCCAATATAGGGCCAAGGCAGGAGTGGGGTGATACAGTGTCACACATACAAATTATAAACACAACAGTTCTAAACAAAAAGCAATCTTAGCATCGAAAAATAATATCTACGACTTATTCGAAAGAAGAGAATCAATATCAACAGTAATACAGTAACCAGATGAAATACAAGTAATAACAATAACAGTATAGCAGTAAATGTAACAGCAGTAATAAAAATAAAGACAGTAAAAATAATTTCATAACAGCAATAAAAGCAATCTTAGCACTGAAAAATAATATCTACGGCTTTTTCGAAGGAACAGAGTGAATCAATATCGACAACATCACCGGGAAGGCTGTTCCACAAATCAATTGTATGCACAAAAAAAGATTGTTTATAGCTATTTATTCGAGCTTTAATAGGGGCTACGGTCTTTGAGTGATGCAAGCGTTCCGAGTAAAAACTTTTTGGTTTTAAGTAAACGGAGCCATCAATTTTTATACAGTTCTTGAAAATCTGAAAGAACAGCTTCAACCATTGGCTCTCTCTTCTGTTTGACAGAGGGCTTATATTGGCTCTCCTTTTAAGTTCGGTCACAGACGTAGTTCGTCTGAAATCTGAAAAAACTATACGCACTGCTAGCGATTGAATATCTTCGAGTTCTCTGACCAGAGAGCTCTGCCAAGGGCTCCACACTGCAGACGCGTATTCTAACACAGGTCTAATAATTGTCTTATACGCAAGAATTTTAACGGAAGGGGGAGATTTACCCAGCGTTCTTCTCAGGTACCACAATTTGTTAGTTGCCCGCTTTTTAACATACTCCACATGCTTTTTCCACCCGAGGTCACAAGACAAAATCACTCCCAAATATTTGTAACTGTCTACTTCAGTCAATACTACGCCAGCAACCTCATAGCTAAAGTTTAAGACAGTTCTTTTTGTTGTAATATGCATGTACTGAGTTTTGCTAATATTAATCTTCATGTTATTTTCAAGACACCAAGACGCAATGTTAGCCAGCGCGTCACTCACTTTTATCTGGTCTTGTATTTCAACAACGGGACTGTAAATAACGCAGTCGTCGGCAAACATTCTTAGCTTAATTGGGACGTCATCAGTGGATGGGAACAAACTGTTAACGTAAGTTAAAAAAAGTAGGGGCCCTAAGACAGAACCTTGGGGCACCCCAGAATGAACATCTAACAGCCCTGAGTAAGTACCATTTATATCCACAAATTGTTGACGGTTTGAAAGATATGCATTGATCCACCTAGTCAAAGAAAAGGGAACTCCGAGGTCTATTAATGTCTTAATTAGTCTGCGGTGAGGTACCCGGTCGAATGCCTTCGACAGGTCGATGAACACTGCATCAACCTGCGTACGGTTGTTAACGTAAGTGGCTAATTCATGGTAAAATTCAATCAACTGGGTTACCGTTGACAGGCCACTGCGGAAACCATGTTGGTTGGGGTTTAGAACATTATGCATTTCTATGAAAGAAACGAGTTGTTTGGTTATGATATGTTCTAGTAATTTACAGGCCGTGCAAGTCATGGAGATAGGACGATAATTATCAATTGAGTCACTTCTGCCAGATTTCTTTATAGGGACAACCCTAGCGACTAGCCAGTCATTCGGTAATGCAGCATCCTTGATTGACATAGAAAATATTCGTACAAGGTATTTGGCCACCCATTCCGCATATATTTTAAGGAAGGCATTCGGCAGAGCATCTGGTCCCGGGGATTTTTTTTCATCGAGTGAAAGTAGTAGTGCAACAACACCCTCCTCAGATATAAAACTGCTCATGTCATCTGCGGGTGGAATAATAATGTTCTGACATGGCTCTCTTGTAAATACAGACTGAAAAAACTGATTGAACTTAACTGCTATTATTGCCTTGTCACTCACCAGGCTGCCGTCAATAGATATCTGTTTAATACCACTTTTTGTAGGAGATAGGTGACGCCAGAACTTTTCGGGGTTAGATAGCAAACATTCAGGTAACGTCCTCGTATAGTATGTTTCTTTAGCTACTTTTATTAAGCTTTTTAGTTGCCTCGCCTCCTGATTTACATAATCAGATCGACGCTTCCGAAGCCTTTTCAGCTTCCGTTTGACGTGCAGAATTTCCCGTGTTATCCACGGGTTTCGGCGTTTTATCTTTTTTGTCTTTTTTGGAATAAAATAAGCAAGACAATGGCCCACTATATAATTAAAGTTCAGCCACATTTCATTTACCTCAGTCCGCTGATTGAAGTTATCGAGGCACTGCTCAAGATATTCAATAACGGATTCATCATTTGTCCTACAAAAATCATAGTACATCTTCTTTTCATAATGTTTAGACTTAGTAAAAGAAATATCACATTTTAAAAATACTAACTTATGGTCAGATATTCCGTCATGAACAGAAACCTCACAATCATGGAAATGATTACTAACAAACAAAAGATCGAGTAGCGAACATGTAGTATCAGTAACACGCGTAGGTTCCGTAACAACTTGACGTAGACCGCGACTGAAAGCCAATTGTAGAAGCGAGTCGGACATCCTCGTGCCCTGGACAGCCACACCATCATCCGACCAAATGACGTCCGGAGCGTTAAAATCTCCTCCAATTATCAATTTACTTCGACTATTAGTGTTTGCGATCAAGTAATCCAGGATTTTATCTAAGTCCTCAGAGGATGATCCTGGCTTTTTATATACCGTTCCAACAGTTATCCAAGTTCCGAAGAAATCCAACTTGCACCACACACTTTCACTGTCACCAACATGCTGCATGGATTGAAAAACCAAGTTGTCTTTTATCGCTATAGCTACTCCTCCACCTCTGCCGCACCTATCCCTGCGAATTAACCTATAGTTTGGCGGTACGACTTCATTATCAAGAATACTATCATTCAGCCAGGTTTCGGTTATCAGAAAAACATGCGGGTCGTAGCAATAAATTAAAGCTTCTAGTTGGTCAGTTTTGTTAACTAAGCTTCGTGCATTTAGGGATACCAGTCTTAGTTCTTTTTTTTCTTCCTCTCTGTGTCATGCGCAGGGAGTAAGGCGCTGGCTGGAAGTTTGTACTTGTTTCACTTTTTCATTTTTCTGGTCATCCCATATGTACACTTCACCATTTATCTTCAGCTTATCATATGACAAATACACCTTTTCCCCCCTTTCCCTATTGGCTTGTGAGCTGTTCCAAAGAAGTCTCCTGACTGAGCGAACACGGTATGAAAAATCTTCACCAATGTATATATTTGTGCCTTTTAATTTTTTAGCATTTTGAAGTATCAGCTGCTTTTCCCGGTAGTCCATAAGTCTAAGTATGACGGGGCGTTGTGAGCCTTCTTTGTGCTTTCCGAGACGGTGGATCCGCTCTATACTTGTTATCGATACCTCCAAAAGGTTTTCGAATATTTCCTTAACTACCGTAGTATTTAACGAGGACGAACTTTCCTGCGGACTCTCCGTCAGACCATGTATCACCAAGTTGTTCCTTCGTTCTCTGTTTTCCAGTTCATCTATCTTGTGCTCCAGGGCTTGAATATGCGTTTGAAGTTCCTCAGCCCGGGCCGTCATACGGTCTTCACTCGACGTCACCCTCGTGGTCAAGTTTTCCAACTTTTCCTCTAAACCGTTAGTGCGCTGTAGCAGTATTTGGATATTAGCATTAATTTCCATTAGAATCTCATGATCAGTTTTTGGGCCTGGGTTTGACTCAACGTCACCGCAAACCAAGAGGCTAATCACACATACACATCTCTTCACCAGAAAAAAACAATACCGTGGGCTCGGCGAGACAATTACAAAATAACTGCCTCTAAACGATGTCGGATTTTCCCAACTGACCTGGTAGAAAAGGATCGGCGGTTTAGCCATGCTGTCCAGTCGGCGTGTGCCGAGCCCACTGGCGTTGGTCCGGTCAGGCTTGGTCTTTATGGGCAGCGATTGCAGCGCCGTTGCCGCTGAAGCTGTTCCAAGAGGCACCTCCCCCAAGTTCGGCACGTGTCGACAATCCAGATGCAATGCTGCGCCGTAGATAAAGCTGTCTTCGCTCCTTCCGGAGCTCTTGATTGTACCGTCAGGATGACTGCCAAGATTGCGGGATTCTGTGCAGGACAGCAGCAGGAACATGACCTGGTAGAAAAGGATCGGCGGTTTAGCCATGCTGTCCAGTCGGCGTGTGCCGAGCCCACTGGCGTTGGTCCGGTCAGGCTTGGTCTTTATGGGCAGCGATTGCAGCGCCGTTGCCGCTGAAGCTGTTCCAAGAGGCACCTCCCCCAAGTTCGGCACGTGTCGACAATCCAGATGCAATGCTGCGCCGTAGATAAAGCTGTCTTCGCTCCTTCCGGAGCTCTTGATTGTACCGTCAGGATGACTGCCAAGATTGCGGGATTCTGTGCAGGACAGCAGCAGGAACATGACCTGGTAGAAAAGGATCGGCGGTTTAGCCATGCTGTCCAGTCGGCGTGTGCCGAGCCCACTGGCGTTGGTCCGGTCAGGCTTGGTCTTTATGGGCAGCGATTGCAGCGCCGTTGCCGCTGAAGCTGTTCCAAGAGGCACCTCCCCCAAGTTCGGCACGTGTCGACAATCCAGATGCAATGCTGCGCCGTAGATAAAGCTGTCTTCGCTCCTTCCGGAGCTCTTGATTGTACCGTCAGGATGACTGCCAAGATTGCGGGATTCTGTGCAGGACAGCAGCAGGAACATGACCTGGTAGAAAAGGATCGGCGGTTTAGCCATGCTGTCCAGTCGGCGTGTGCCGAGCCCACTGGCGTTGGTCCGGTCAGGCTTGGTCTTTATGGGCAGCGATTGCAGCGCCGTTGCCGCTGAAGCTGTTCCAAGAGGCACCTCCCCCAAGTTCGGCACGTGTCGACAATCCAGATGCAATGCTGCGCCGTAGATAAAGCTGTCTTCGCTCCTTCCGGAGCTCTTGATTGTACCGTCAGGATGACTGCCAAGAGTGCGGGATTCTGTGCAGGACAGCAGCAGGAACATGACCTGGTAGAAAAGGATCGGCGGTTTAGCCATGCTGTCCAGTCGGCGTGTGCCGAGCCCACTGGCGTTGGTCCGGTCAGGCTTGGTCTTTATGGGCAGCGATTGCAGCGCCGTTGCCGCTGAAGCTGTTCCAAGAGGCACCTCCCCCAAGTTCGGCACGTGTCGACAATCCAGATGCAATGCTGCGCCGTAGATAAAGCTGTCTTCGCTCCTTCCGGAGCTCTTGATTGTACCGTCAGGATGACTGCCAAGATTGCGGGATTCTGTGCAGGACAGCAGCAGGAACATGACCTGGTAGAAAAGGATCGGCGGTTTAGCCATGCTGTCCAGTCGGCGTGTGCCGAGCCCACTGGCGTTGGTCCGGTCAGGCTTGGTCTTTATGGGCAGCGATTGCAGCGCCGTTGCCGCTGAAGCTGTTCCAAGAGGCACCTCCCCCAAGTTCGGCACGTGTCGACAATCCAGATGCAATGCTGCGCCGTAGATAAAGCTGTCTTCGCTCCTTCCGGAGCTCTTGATTGTACCGTCAGGATGACTGCCAAGAGTGCGGGATTCTGTGCAGGACAGCAGCAGGAACATGACCTGGTAGAAAAGGATCGGCGGTTTAGCCATGCTGTCCAGTCGGCGTGTGCCGAGCCCACTGGCGTTGGTCCGGTCAGGCTTGGTCTTTATGGGCAGCGATTGCAGCGCCGTTGCCGCTGAAGCTGTTCCAAGAGGCACCTCCCCCAAGTTCGGCACGTGTCGACAATCCAGATGCAATGCTGCGCCGTAGATAAAGCTGTTTTCGCTCCTTCCGGAGCTCTTGATTGTACCGTCAGGATGACTGCCAAGTCATCCTGACGGTACAATCGAAAAAATTGTCTGCTAAGGACGCCGGCTCTCGGCGCCGTATGCTCGTTCGTTGGTGGCAGTTGGCGTCGCGACCGCTTGCACCATCTCTTGACTCCCGTGCGAAACGGCGCCGTATTGTTTGAAGACCGGTGGCTTCGCTGCGTTTCCATAGAAGCTAAGCCTTTTTCTTTCTTTACTTATCCTCAGGTAAGTTCGCTCTTTGCAAAGTTTACAAAAAAAAAGAGAAAAACTGCACCATCTGTGGGCAACGCTGCACAAAATCGTTGCGCGATAGGTTAAGAAACCGAATTTTGCGGTCGATTTAAAGAGCCTGGCCGCTACTTGGAACACGCGGTATATTTCTTTCTCGAAGTTTTAAGACGATATATCGCAAAATCAAAGCACGGTTTATCCCAATACCTCAAGAGCTGGGCTCTAATTTCGCATTACAAAGATTTGTAAACGTCTTGCATTTTTTCGTTTCTTTTTAACGCTGAGCAGGAACGTTAGAATAAAAAGCCCTCAGGTTATTAGGTCGGGTTCTCGCATTGAACGTCAACGGTAAAAGAATACCCAGCATAAATAAGGAAGGTACAGTTGCAACATTCGAGAAAGGCCGGATAACTCTGAATTCACTTAGCAAGTTGCGAGTCGAACGCAGGCTTTCAGATTCCAAGATTATGGCGCCGAAACTTTCCATCTTCCAGTAGTAACGAGCGTCGCACTAGGATCATTTTAAATGCGACAGCACTTCTTTCGGCAGCCCATCCCAAGAAAATTCTTCCCGGTAATACGAAACAAATGCGCATCCGCAGGTGAGTGATAAGTGGATGAATATAAGAAAAACTACTCTTCTGAATGTCCACCAAGGAAAATCGAAACCAGAACCCCGAGATGTTGACTCCGACGCTCAACCATTGTGCCAAGGAGGAGAATTTTAGAGCTCAGCTCTTCGGCGCCACTGCCCGCGTATAGCGGCGTCGGCGTCGGCGTCGCCGTCAGCGAAACCGCGGGCGTTGCATTATAGAACGTCACAGACCTAAATACCAATTCAATTCCCCACTAAATTTTTCGAAGAAACTGAACTGGTGTGTATTTCTCTGATATCCCATAATGGAACACTGCACATTTAGTTTTCCCACTAAATTTAGGGGCAAGACGGACGTCACATGACCTCAACACCAATTCAGTTTCCCCGCTAAATTTAGCGGGAAATTGAATTGGTGTTGATGTCATGTGGCGTCAGTTTTCCCGCTAAATTTACGGGGGGAAGCGGACTTTGGGTATAAGTCACGGGACATGAAGACATGTAACATCCTTTTTCCCGCTATATTTAGCGGGGAAACTGAACTTGTTGATAGGTCACGTGACACGAAGTCATGTGGCGCTATTTTCCCCGCAAATTTAGCGGGGAAACTGAATTTGTGTTGACGTCACGTGTCGTAAATTTTCCAGATAAATTTAGCGGGAAAACTGTAACGTCATGTGACGTCACAGGCCACGGCTTCACGAGATGCGGCTTCACGAAATCCGCAACAGCTGGCGAAAACCGTTTCACGTTGACACCGCACGCGCTGCATTATGGGGCTCCCACCGCACCCTCCTCGTCCTCCCTGGCCTACACTCAAACTATATATATATATATATATATATATATACTCTCAAATTCGCTACCGTAGTATATCACAAAATCAACATTCCACAAGAGCTGCGCTCTAATTTCACATTACAGAGATGCGTAAACGCCTATATTCTTTTAGAGCGCAGCTCTTAGGCGCCCGTTTCCGGCTTGAGCGGCGTCGCCTTCGCCGTCGCCGTCGCCGTCGCCGTCCGCGTAACCGCGCGGTGCATTATGGGACACGTGACGTCACTGATGACGTCATCAGTGACGTCACTGATGACGTAATCGGCATCCGCATCGTCATCGTCATCATCACTGATGACGTCATCAGTGACGTCATTGATGACGTCATCGGCATCCGCATCGTCATCGTCACTGATGACGTCATCGGCAGCCGCATCGTCATCGTCATCATCACTGATGACGTCATCGTCACGTGACCCCCCCCAGGTCACGTGACCCCCCCTCCCCCGTACCCTTCCCTCCTCCTCCTCAAGAGCTGCGCTCTAATTCGGCATTACAGGGAGTTGTAAACGGCTTTCAGCAGCTCTTAGGCGCCCGTTTCCGGCTTGAGCGGCGTCGCCGTCGCCGTCGCCGTCGGCGTAACCGCCCGGTGCATTATGGGAAATATCCCATAATGCACCGCGCGAGCCCCCCACCCCCCCCCCCCCCGGGGTCACGTGACCTCGGGGAGGAGGGGGAGGGGAAGGTCACGTGACCCCCCCGGGTCAAGTGACCTCGGGGGAGGAGGGGGACGGGGGGTCACGTGACCCCCCAGATCACGCGACCCCCTCCCCCCGAGGTCACGTGACACCCCCCCCCCCCCCGGAGGAGATTGAAGAATGAGGGGAGGAGGAGGAGGAGGGGTATACCCTCCCCTGATTACCCTTCCCTCCTCCTCCTCAAGAGCTGCGCTCCAATTCGGCGTTACAGGAAGTTGTAAACGGCTTTCATTTTTTTTTGTATCTTTATTACAAGAAATGTATGCCTACAAAGAGGTATCGGCAGATATTTACACACTTAAAAGGGGGGGGGGCGCCCAGTACTCATTAGCCTCTAGTGTTTAATGTATTTCATTAGTGTAAGGCTATCGAACAGCCTATTCCAATCAGGGGGTACAGATGTAGGGGATCAAATGAGCCGGTAAGGATTAAACATGAATAACCATAACCGGAGATAGGGAGAAAGACATCGATGACGGAGAGGAAGAGCAGGAGTCTCAGTTGTGATTGCTCTTCTTCCTCTCCTTCATTGTCGTCTTTCTCCTTAGTCTCAGGGTTACAGATCAGTTTTTCGAGTGTTTTTTTTTGTTGTTTTTGTAAACACTTTTACCCGTGAAACAAGGTAAAATAAAATTTTGAGGACACCTAAGCACTTTCTATGAGTTGTGAATGAAAAAGCATTATTGGCGCCGGAGCAGAAGTGGCGGCAGCGCCGCCAGGGAGTGCGGCCGTGCGCAGCGCAGACCGCCCTGGTTCGCTGGTGACTGCAGCGCTGCTGGGTGAGGCAGCAGCGGGAGTCCCCCCTCACGTCAAACAGCTGCGCGTACAGGTTGACGACGTTAGACCCCAAGGCGTAACGATAGGCCTAACGTTAGGCTTAACGTCAGGCCAGCGCAAACCCGCGTCCCACCCTCCCGCTGCACCGCCAGCAGTTCGGCAGGCTCATTAGCAACGAGGACGCCGTTGCTATGGGGCACAGTGACGCGTCGCAGCCAATGGGAAATAAGGTGCCGTTTCGCTGCTACAGACAACGCCGGCTTCGCTGCATGGGACAGTTAATGCTTTTGCACTGAGAAAGACAGGTACACCCTGACTTGGGGAATTCTTCGGCGTGCCTCAGGGTCATCAGCGAATTCCACAGGGTAAAGCAGAGGTCTTGCAAACCCCGGCCCGCGGCTGGCCGCCGCTCTTTCAATGAGACTCGGCCCACGTCCGGACGGCCCGCTGCTACCTAACAGCGCAAAAATGAGCGCACGTAAAGGAACTGCGTCGCGACGCGCACCAAAATAATCGTGTGAGTTCTAACTCATATACCACTGACAGTTTTTGCGTCATCTTTGTTGCACATTGTCATCACCACCATCGTCATTCGCAGTACTACGTTTAAATATAAGTTTAACTGTGTTAAAATTACTCTACTTTTTATGCACATACTGTGCTTGGTGTCCTATGTCATAATTGTCGCATATATTTATCGTGAGTTTTTTTACCAATGTCTGTAGTCTTCTGTCATTTGTGAATATGGCAAAGTTCTTATGCGCCTTGGTAAACGTTGTGTGTTTTCTACGCCAAATATATTGTTAAATGCCATAATTATAGTAACTATACAACCGGCTTGACGACTTGCGGGGACAAGCGGCATGTCGACTCAAAACTCGAACCAGTTCCCCGTCACCCTTACTCGCGTACGACGAGGAGATTTGCCCATTGTGTTCCGTGCCGTCTCTCCCTCAACCCTTCCTCCCCGGCGTCCACGTCAGCTTCCACCTGCGTTCGTGCCATCGAGCAAGCCCCGTGATTTGCGCGGCCCTACTAGAATAAAACGTCCTCGTCTCACCTACCAATCGTGTGTGTCCTCTGTCCTTTGACGTCGAAATCGCGCTCTTATCAGTTGCCCTTCGGACTCACGATAGGTCGGCCGCGTGCCCTTCGTTCGGAGGAAGAGGAGCGAGAGCGGAAGGAGCGGCGACGTGCAAGCAGCGCAAATGGCTGCGCAAACGCCGCCAAGTCGCTATTGCCTCGAGTTAAACTGCGACGAGTGGTTCCGAATACCTTTTCAAATTCAAATTCAAATTCTTTATTGATCCATGAACCAGAGAAAGGAGGCAGAGAAAAAAGCAACTGACACGCTGCTTGACTAGCCTCTGCCCCCCGTAGCAGCCCAGGGAAGAACAAACATAAACGTAAAGACACTAGCATTTGCGAAAGAAGAGCAGATCGTTCGCCTGGAACGCCGCCGAGAACAGAAGCGGCAGTGTGAGCGGCGCCGGCGGGCCAACGCCACGGACGACGATCGTGCCACGAAAGCCATAGTACAGCTTCGCTGGTCTTCCTTCTTCACCAGAGTGCAAAGGCTGAAAGTTTTTATTTTCACCTGAACTAGGACATCTTGCCATGGATCGGCAGCAAAAAAGAGACCGATTCAACTGTGCGGGAAGCCAAGGGGAAAACGTTTCAAGAGACGAAACGATTTGGCCTCCTCTCCTCCATCCTACCTTTTGGACTGAAGATACCCTTTGACTGAAGAAACCTTTTGGACTGGAATTGAAGAAACTAAACGTGAGCCACAGACGATACTTTGCCATTTTATCAGTTTGCTATGATATAGGTTTCAACCATGGTATTCATTTCTTTTTTAGTTGGCTGCATTTCCTTTAGATCTTGCCCTTCATGTCATTGAATGTGTTTAGTGAAGGTCTATACATCGTGAGTTGTTATTCCTAAAAACAATTTACTTATATTTGTCTCGTTTACTCAGACACTCTGTAAGCAGTGTTCACCCCTGCCTTTGACCACAGATCAGGTGGCTGGCAATATTGTTAAATTAATAAATAATTGTCAAGGCATTGCTGAACACCAGATTAGTGTTCTACATTCCTGAATACTAGACTATACGAGGGTTTCAAGAAATAATTTTCTTTCATGGCTAGTATAGACCGACACGCTGTTTACAAACAAGCCCGCGTTTGCCCACAACAGGTGTGGGCACTGCGCGTGCGCAGAAACCAGATCCGCGTGAAGGGAAGCGACAGCGCATGCGCAGTGCCGCCGACAGCGCCACCGCAGCTGCGTGACGTCAGGGCTGCGTGTTGGTCTATACATAACGAGTAGGGAAACGTGACCATGATCGTTAGGTCGACTTTAACATCAAAGTCAGGGAGGTGAAAACGCGTAGTCTCTGGACTTGGTTTGAAAAACGTTTGAATTTGATGTGTTGAATGATGTGCAGCTGCCGACGACGCCGCACAGTACGACGTTGGAGTGTTTCTTTGGTCGGTACCTCCTCAGACATAATGTGCTGGGGTGTGTTGCCTAATTTAGCTTCAATCGTAAATGCTGTTTGTTGCTGGGCTGTACATTCTTAAAGACAAAGGAGCAGACGCTGTGATGGAATGGGGACGCTGGGGTGGAATGCCGAATTCATACCCTATTTTTGACTTGGTGTCTTATCATCGAACGAGGCATGCTATATGCCATCGCGATGACTCAACTCTATTTTGAGCAGGTACGGCTTTAGTGTTTGTCTTAAATTAATCATCTCAGTGTAACATTTTCTAAAGAAAAGTCAAAATGCTATTGAATCTCGACGTATTCTTCCGCGAAGCAGAGCAGAAAAGCAGCCCTGTTTACTGAGAAAGGTCTATATTGGTCCTGGAAAGTCACAAAATCCCAGACGAACTTTTTGTGACCTTGTGTTGTGTGTCCTCATTGATCTGCATGTGGAACGGGTAGCAGCAGACGCCAGAAGGGCAGATTCCGAAGTTTATGCATACATTTATATATACACGTGTTCGGTCAACCTCATGAAACTCGGCATTTCAGTTATTGCTGCCAACTAAATAGAAGTCACGAACTTGACGTCAACTGGTTTTCAAATTTCCATTTCGGAGTGAAAAAAAAAAAAAAAAATTATAAATTGCTTTATATTGGTTCTTAAACCTGTTTTGGAGTGAAGTGGTTCATGTTCACACGGTATTTTTTAATATAATTTCAGCAACTAATAATGTAGAGGGAGACGTTGATTTTATGGCATGTTTTTTTTTTAATATTTATAGAGCACAATATTTGAAAACTATCAGAGTAGTGCCCTTAACCTATTTTCGTGTACTCCAAATCTGTGCCACTGCGATGCATGCGCTCCAAAAGCGTGCACCGCTAAGAAAATAGGCTAAGCTGCGTGCTGTCGCCAGTAGCTTTGCCAGCATTGTATACTGTGTATAGAATAGAGTATACTCTGAGAAAACAAATAAAGTCATTCAACCATTGTAATGAATGTCCTTGTTCATTCGTAAAAAGTGACCGTTAATATTATAATAATAATATTATTATTAATATTATTATCCTGCGCATTCCGCAGCAAGAACCAGGAAAATTAACCCTAGATCGCGCTCAATAAAACAACTCATAATCGTGGGGCAATATATAAACCAAATAATAACTAACAAAACAGAAATCCAACTCTAGCACTCGCAATAGGTTGTACAGTGTTCCATCTAGACAAGCACTGCCTGAATACAATACATTTAGAAGATTTAGGATTCGTGATCAGCTAACATTTATTTCCAGGTATCTAGTCGTCACGATGGTACTTGCCAATATCAGGGTTATGGATTCGGTACGCCGCCACGTGTCGCTGCAGACCAGACAATTTTACTAAGGAGGCCGTTTTATAATGTTACAGTTTAATCCTTGTGGCTAGCCTTTAATCGTAGAGATTATGAGCATGAAATGTATTATAGAACTTAGGCAGGTATTTTATGTCTGCAAGATAATGTGCATTTAATATTATACGTACCCTTCTTTCTGAACAAAATGCACTTCTTCGAGGTTTGTCGCCCTAGTAGTTCCCTGGTCAAGCGAAGAAATATTCAAAACGAAATAAAATATGTATTTCTATAATAATAATTTCCCCGATGTTAGGAGTATATATATCGATGCTGCCAAATCACTCCTACAGTCTCCGACACTTTTATGTGCAAGCGTGCAATGTGATTGTCCCAGGACATATTTTGTGAGAATACAACTTTGAGCCTTTTGAAATTATTGACCAGTACAGTAGAAACTGAATTCAAAATAACTGTATGTATTGAAGAAAAAGTTTTATCGTTTAGACGAAACCAAAGGTCTTTTTGCTAGTAATTATTTTTAACGAGTATATGTTGGTCCACAGATATGTTTGACCTAATACTGAATAAACTTTAAACAGAACTTTTTCTGCATCGTCAACAGCACACAGAAGTGTTGCATCATCGGCACATATTAGAAAATTGTTTTTTCTGTCATTAGAAACTGAATTCAAAATAACTGTATGTATTGAAGAAAAAGTTTTATCGTTTAGACGAAACCAAAGGTCTTTTTGCTAGTAATTATTTTAACGAGTATATGTTGGTCCACAGATATGTTTGACCTAATACTGAAGAAACTTTAAACATAACTTTTTCTGCATCGTCAACAGCACACAGAAGTGTTGCATCATCGGCACATATTAGAAAATTGTTTTTTCTGTCATTAGAAACTGAATTCAAAATAACTGTATGTATTGAAGAAAAAGTTTTATCGTTTAGACGAAACCAAAGGTCTTTTTGCTAGTAATTATTTTTAACGAGTATATGTTGGTCCACAGATATGTTTGACCTAATACTGAAGAAACTTTAAACATAACTTTTTCTGCATCGTCAACAGCACACAGAAGTGTTGCATCATCGGCACATATTAGAAAATTGTTTTTTCTGTCATTAGAAACTGAATTCAAAATAACTGTATGTATTGAAGAAAAAGTTTTATCGTTTAGACGAAACCAAAGGTCTTTTTGCTAGTAGTTATTATTTTAACGAGTATATGTTGGTCCACAGATATGTTTGACCTAATACTGAATAAACTTTAAACATAACTTTTTCTGCATCGTCAACAGCACACAGAAGTGTTGCATCATCGCACATATTAGAAAATTGTTTTTTTCTGTCATTAGAAACTGAATTCAAAATAACTGTATGTATTGAAGAAAAAGGTTTTATCGTATTAGACGAAACCAAAGGTCTTTTTGCTAGTAATTATTTTAACGAGTATATGTTGGTCCACAGATATGTTTGACCTAATACTGAATAAACTTTAAACAGAACTTTTTCTGCATCGTCAACAGCACACAGAAGTGTTGCATCATCGGCACATATTAGAAAATTGTTTTTTTCTGTCATTAGAAACTGAATTCAAAATAACTGTATGTATTGAAGAAAAATGTCAAAGGTCTTTTTGCTAGTAATTATTTTAACGAGTATATGTTGGTCCACAGATATGTTTGACCTAATACTGAAGAAACTTTAAACATAACTTTTTCTGCATCGTCAACAGCACACAGAAGTGTTGCATCATCGGCACATATTAGAAAATTGTTTTTTCTGTCATTAGAAACTGAATTCAAAATAACTGTATGTATTGAAGAAAAAGTTTATCGTTTAGACGAAACCAAAGGTCTTTTTGCTAGTAATTATTTTAACGAGTATATGTTGGTCCACAGATATGTTTGACCTAATACTGAAGAAACTTTAAACATAACTTTTTCTGCATCGTCAACAGCACACAGAAGTGTTGCATCATCGGCACATATTAGAAAATTGTTTTTTCTGTCATTAGAAACTGAATTCAAAATAACTGTATGTATTGAAGAAAAGTTTTATCGTTTAGACGAAACCAAAGATCTTTTTTGCTAGTAATTATTATTACGAGTATATGTTGGTCCACAGATATGTTTGACCTAATACTGAAGAAACTTTAAACATAACTTTTTCTGCATCGTCAACAGCACACAGAAGTGTTGCATCATCGGCACATATTAGAAAATTGTTTTTTCTGTCATTAGAAACTGAATTCAAAATAACTGTATGTATTGAAGAAAAAGTTTTATCGTTTAGACGAAACCAAAGGTCTTTTTGCTAGTAATTATTTTTAACGAGTATATGTTGGTCCACAGATATGTTTGACCTAATACTGAAGAAACTTTAAACAGAACTTTTTCTGCATCGTCAACAGCACACAGAAGTGTTGCATCATCGGCACATATTAGAAAATTGTTTTTTCTGTCATTAGAAACTGAATTCAAAATAACTGTATGTATTGAAGAAAAAGTTTTATCGTTTAGACGAAACCAAAGGTCTTTTTGCTAGTAATTATTTTTAACGAGTATATGTTGGTCCACAGATATGTTTGACCTAATACTGAATAAACTTTAAACATAACTTTTTCTGCATCGTCAACAGCACACAGAAGTGTTGCATCATCGGCACATATTAGAAAATTGTTTTTTCTGTCATTAGAAACTGAATTCAAAATAACTGTATGTATTGAAGAAAAAGTTTTATCGTTTAGACGAAACCAAAGGTCTTTTTGCTAGTAATTATTTTTAACGAGTATATGTTGGTCCACAGATATGTTTGACCTAATACTGAAGAAACTTTAAACAGAACTTTTTCTGCATCGTCAACAGCACACAGAAGTGTTGCATCATCGGCACATATTAGAAAATTGTTTTTTCTGTCATTAGAAACTGAATTCAAAATAACTGTATGTATTGAAGAAAAAGTTTTATCGTTTAGACGAAACCAAAGGTCTTTTTGCTAGTAATTATTTTAACGAGTATATGTTGGTCCACAGATATGTTTGACCTAATACTGAAGAAACTTTAAACATAACTTTTTCTGCATCGTCAACAGCACACAGAAGTGTTGCATCATCGGCACATATTAGAAAATTGTTTTTTCTGTCATTAGAAACTGAATTCAAAATAACTGTATGTATTGAAGAAAAAGTTTCATCGTTTAGACGAAACCAAAGGTCTTTTTGCTAGTAATTATTTTAACGAGTATATGTTGGTCCACAGATATGTTTGACCTAATACTGAATAAACTTTAAACATAACTTTTTCTGCATCGTCAACAGCACACAGAAGTGTTGCATCATCGGCACATATTAGAAAATTGTTTTTTCTGTCATTAGAAACTGAATTCAAAATAACTGTATGTATTGAAGAAAAAGTTTTATCGTTTAGACGAAACCAAAGGTCTTTTTGCTAGTAATTATTTTTAACGAGTATATGTTGGTCCACAGATATGTTTGACCTAATACTGAATAAACTTTAAACATAACTTTTTCTGCATCGTCAACAGCACACAGAAGTGTTGCATCATCGGCACATATTAGAAAATTGTTTTTTCTGTCATTAGAAACTGAATTCAAAATAACTGTATGTATTGAAGAAAAAGTTTTATCGTTTAGACGAAACCAAAGGTCTTTTTGCTAGTAATTATTTTTAACGAGTATATGTTGGTCCACAGATATGTTTGACCTAATACTGAAGAAACTTTAAACATAACTTTTTCTGCATCGTCAACAGCACACAGAAGTGTTGCATCATCGGCACATATTAGAAAATTGTTTTTTCTGTCATTAGAAACTGAATTCAAAATAACTGTATGTATTGAAGAAAAAGTTTTATCGTTTAGACGAAACCAAAGGTCTTTTTTGCTAGTAATTATTTTTAACGAGTATATGTTGGTCCACAGATATGTTTGACCTAATACTGAAGAAACTTTAAACAGAACTTTTTCTGCATCGTCAACAGCACACAGAAGTGTTGCATCATCGGCACATATTAGAAAATTGTTTTTTCTGTCATTAGAAACTGAATTCAAAATAACTGTATGTATTGAAGAAAAAGTTTTATCGTTTAGACGAAACCAAAGGTCTTTTTTGCTAGTAATTATTTTTAACGAGTATATGTTGGTCCACAGATATGTTTGACCTAATACTGAAGAAACTTTAAACAGAACTTTTTCTGCATCGTCAACAGCACACAGAAGTGTTGCATCATCGGCACATATTAGAAAATTGTTTTTTCTGTCATTAGAAACTGAATTCAAAATAACTGTATGTATTGAAGAAAAAGTTTTATCGTTTAGACGAAACCAAAGGTCTTTTTTGCTAGTAATTATTTTTAACGAGTATATGTTGGTCCACAGATATGTTTGACCTAATACTGAAGAAACTTTAAACAGAACTTTTTCTGCATCGTCAACAGCACACAGAAGTGTTGCATCATCGGCACATATTAGAAAATTGTTTTTTCTGTCATTAGAAACTGAATTCAAAATAACTGTATGTATTGAAGAAAAAGTTTTATCGTTTAGACGAAACCAAAGGTCTTTTTGCTAGTAATTATTTTTAACGAGTATATGTTGGTCCACAGATATGTTTGACCTAATACTGAAGAAACTTTAAACATAACTTTTTCTGCATCGTCAACAGCACACAGAAGTGTTGCATCATCGGCACATATTAGAAAATTGTTTTTTCTGTCATTAGAAACTGAATTCAAAATAACTGTATGTATTGAAGAAAAAGTTTTATCGTTTAGACGAAACCAAAGGTCTTTTTGCTAGTAATTATTTTAACGAGTATATGTTGGTCCACAGATATGTTTGACCTAATACTGAAGAAACTTTAAACATAACTTTTTCTGCATCGTCAACAGCACACAGAAGTGTTGCATCATCGGCACATATTAGAAAATTGTTTTTTCTGTCATTAGAAACTGAATTCAAAATAACTGTATGTATTGAAGAAAAAGTTTTATCGTTTAGACGAAACCAAAGGTCTTTTTTGCTAGTAATTATTTTTAACGAGTATATGTTGGTCCACAGATATGTTTGACCTAATACTGAAGAAACTTTAAACAGAACTTTTTCTGCATCGTCAACAGCACACAGAAGTGTTGCATCATCGGCACATATTAGAAAATTGTGTTTTCTGTCATTATTGATGGCATTAAAATATTTGTTAAAAGACAAGGATACGATACACCTTCGTGGTACGCGAGACATTATTGGACTCATTACATTTCAGGATAACCACCGACATGACTCCGGAAGGTAAGAATAATCACAGATGCTACAGAGGAAATCCAAGCAATTTCCAAGTGGGTCGCACAGGCACGCAGGGTAGCTGACATGTTTCTTTCCAGGAGCAGTTTAGGACTCAACACTTTTGGTAAATATTTACACCAGCTCTCCTTCAAAGTTTACTTCGGAGGCAACATATAACTATATACAGGTTCTTATAGAAAAGTGGAAGGAAAAAAGTATATTCATGGAAAGGACACCTCCGACAGTTTTGACTTGAGACATGGCCTCCGTGTGAAGCGACATTGGGGCCGAAACCTATCATACCAGTGTCGCTTACACATTCAAGTACGAGTATAGTCCCTCAGTCGCTGGCATACTTAGGTTAACGTTCATGAAGCAAGGAGGGATCATCAGTAAGTAAACTGGAAATTTGGATTCAGCTAGACTCTGGTCTTGCATTCTTCGCAGTAGCTGGACGACCCCATTGTATTGAAGGACATTTCTGGGTGCCAGCAAAAGGTCCTAATAGTCATCTAGAACCTAAATGCGAGGAATTACGTTAAAATGTTAATGGATCGTTCATGAAACACGTTATTCATACATCTTCACCGTAGTAACCAGCGAGACATGGCGCCACCTCTCTCTCAGCGGTGCCGCGCTTTGAACACGAGCGTGCAGCGCCCGACATAAAGATCAAATATTCGATTCTCCATGCTGGCTGATGCATATTGCTTCCTGAATGGTGGTAGCGATTTAAGCCAAGTTAGTTTGTAGCGGTTCAAGGAAACGAAGCAGCGCTGGACAGTAGGCCTGGAGAAGGTGGCGACCGCGAAGAACGCTCAAGTGAGCTAACAGCGACCACCATGACAAGCTTGCTGCCGCCGCCGAAACCACTAGACCTGGCAAGCGAACCCTGGAACGCATGGAAGAAGTGGCTAATGGAATTCGAGCTGTTTGCGCTAGCAACGCACTTGATGGACCAACCTGACAAGGTGCAAGCAGCAACACTTCTCGTCTGCATCGGAGAAGAATGTAGGCGAATTTACACTACCTTCACATTCGATAACGAGGAAGACCGAGAGAAACTCGAATTCCTGAAGAATAACTTCGCGGCGCACAAGAGGCCAGCGATCAACCTCACCTACCACGAATTCATCTTTGGGAAAAGAGACCAAAAAGAAGGTGACAAATTTGATGAGTGGCTGACGAAACTGAGGGTGTTTGTGCGCAACTGCGAGTACGGCGACGTGGAAGAACATATGCTAAGAAGCCGAATAATACTCGGAACGAAAGACCTACAGTTGCAGCAGAAACTGATTAACGACAATCCTACCTTTGACAAAGTCCCGGAGATATGCCGAACAAGGGAACGAACTGAAGAACAGTTCAACGAAATCCGCGGAAAGGACGAGCGACACGAGGACCCACTGGCAGAAAAGGTGCTCAGAAGAGCAGACCAAGCCACGTGCCACTGTTACGGATTTTTTCATCGCGCGAGCACGTGCCCAGCTACTGACAAACAGTGCCTTGGTTGTGGCGAGCTAGGCCATTTTGCAAAATGCTGCAAGAGTGGGACCCAGACATCAGACTGCCGTCAGCGACGGCAGTCGAAAAAAGGACGAAAATTTGATCCGAAAGTACGACAAGTACAGCGCGAAGATACGGACGACAGCGATGAAGATTATCTGCTGTGCCATTGAACCGTACATACGATAGAGATAGAAGTAGAGGTGCAAAACTATCGATAGTACTATCGATAGTATCGATAGTCACCAGAAATATGACTATCGATAGTAAAAAAAAAAAAAACTGTTGATAGTACAATCGACAGTATGCTATCGATAGTCGACTATAGAAAAGTTATATAGTTCTATCGATATTCGACTATCGCAAAATTATCGATAGCACTGTTGACGGTTTACTACCGATAGTCTTGCGACACTAGTAGCTCGCGTCGCTCCCTCTTCTCCTTTTCTCGCTTTATATTTTTAAAATGGGACACCAACTAGACCAAGCACATACCAATATGGTGCAAAACTATTGATAGTACTATCGATAGTTGCAACTATCGATAGCATCGATAGTTGCCAGAAATCGGACTATCGATAGTAAAAAATCTATCGATAATACTATCGATAGTCGACTATCAAAAAACTATCCATAGTACTATCAATAGTCGACTATCAATAGTTCTGCGACACTATCGATAGTTATGGAAAAAAATATCGATAGTATCGATAGCCAATTTATCGATAGTTTTGGATCACAAGAAAGAAGACCCATGGAGCGAGACAGTCACAATACAAAAAATTACATCATCTTCCCGAGGGGAACCATGGGGTGATGCGGAGCATCGCGGATAGTTATTAACGGTGTTATTAACGGTGTTAGTAACGTTGTTAGTAACGTTGTTAACTTGCGTGTTATTACGTTGTTAACTTGCGTTGGTTACCACACATCGCGTGAACGTTGTTGGAAACTCGTTGATGCTCCGCATCACCCCATGGTTCCCCTCGGGAAGATGGTGTAATTTTTTTTGTCTTCAGTGGGCGTAGCGTTGCTGTTAGTTTGTGGGGTGGTGCTGACGCTTGCTTGCGCCAACCCACTAACTGACGGGACTGTTGCTTCCATCACACTTCATCGGAAGAACGGAGTGAAGTGGAGTGAACAGCACTGAACTGAACGCGCGCAGCGCGCTACCGCTGCTTATATTCACACTTGAAGGAGAGGAGACTAGAGGAGGAGAGTTGCGCATGCGCGCGCGGTATGAGTAGAAGCGAACGCACGCGAAGTGCTCGCAGCTGGTAGAGAGAGAGAGCGGAGAGAGTAACGGGCAGCTGTTGGAGAGAGGGAAGGAGGAGAGTTGCGTATGCGTAGTGTGAGTGCGGACTACGACGCCGCGGGACATAGACCCGAGCAAGAGATGCCCCGCATCTAAAAAGATAGCCTACGCTGCAAGCTCGACACCGGGGCTAATTGATCAGTCATCCAGAGAGACTGCTCCGTTTAATATCAAACAAGAAATTCCGAAAGTGCAACACCACACTGTCATCGTTTTTTGTCCACAAGAGAAACTCATATGGAATAACAGCACTGGCAGTGTCGAATGAAGCCAGAACGGTCTAGGAGTAGTCCTTTGTGGTCAAGGGAGAGGTACCGGTAACATTGGGAGGAGAACTGAGTGAAAAACTTGGAATGATCAAGCGTCTGGCTTCATTGTCAAGAGAACACGAAGACACAAATGCAGCAGGTACACATCTTTGTGACCCTGCCGGATCATACGCAGACGTTTTCCGCGGACTGGGAAAGGTCAAGGGATTTGTGTACAACATGAAGGTGAAGCCAGGTTCATAAGGCGTCCTTCGCCCAGCCAGGAAGGTGCCTGTGGCACTGCAAGGTAAGGTCGAGTTTGAAGTTCAAAGAATAGAAAACCAGTGAGTTCTGACGAAAGTAAAATAACGGACAAAATGGGTCAATTTCATGGTAGTTGTCGCAAAGGACAAAATGCGCATCTGCATGGACCCAGTTGACTTCAATCGATCCCTGAGGAGTGAACATTACCCGATGACGACAATGGATGACATTACCGTTCGAATCGCGGGAGCAAAAGTGTTCTCAGCGCTAGACGCATCCTCGGGATTCTGGCAGATCAAACTTGATGAAGAGAGGTCAAAGTTGCGCACTATGAGTACTCCGTATGGAAGGTACAGGTTTAAGAGAATGCCCTTCGGAATAAGCACAGTACCTTACGTTTTTCAGCGTGTCATGAACGAAGTACTAGATGGACTCACCGGAACAGCAGTCGTGACGGACAACATATTGGTGTGGGGAAAGACCCGTCAGGAACATGACGAGAATCTTCGACACTTTCTCCACGCTGCCGAGAGATAAATCTACGACTTAACCCAAAGAAGATCCGATTTACCGAGACAGAAGTCCGCTACCTCGGACAAGCGCTGACTGGTGATGGAGTAGCTGTTGACCAAGAAAGAATCAAAGCCATACTGGAGGTCAATGAACCAAAAGATCGCAAGTAACTTCAAACATTTCTCAGAATGATCGCCTTCTTGTCGAGCTACATACCACAACTTTCCGAGCGTGTGACACCACAACGAGAACTGCTGAAGAAAGAGATCGCTTGGGTATGGACGCAAGATCAACAAAGAAGATTCGAAGACCTGCGAGACGCTTTGACGAAGGCACCAAAGCTGGCTTACTACAATGCAAAAAAGCCGATTAATCTGTAAGTTGACGCAAGCTAATACGGCGTAGGGGCCGTTATCACCCGAGACGGAAGACCAATAGCGTACTCATCGAGATCTTTGACAGCCGTACAGATGAAATAGGCGCAGATCGAGAAATGGATGCTGGATATCGTTCATGGCTGCATCAAGTCCCACCACTACATATTCAGCCAACCAAACGTAACAGTCGAACCCGATCACAGGCCGTTACAAGCTATTTCCATGAAACCGTTGCATCAGTGCCCGATGAGAATGCAGCGGATCAAGATGGCTCTCCAAAGATACTCATTGGAAGTGAAATTCCTACCTGGAAAAGAACTGCAGTTAGCGAACGCACTGTCACGCTTTCCCACGAAGGAAATGATGCAAGAAGAAGAAGAGAGATATCAAGTCAACACACTGGAGTACATATTTGTCACACAAGATCGGCTGAATGAAATAAGAGACGCAACTGCAGCCGATGCGCAGATGTGACTACTGCGCGAGTATGCACAGACGTCATGACCCGAGCAGAAAGATCAAGTTCCTCAACTCGGAAGGCCATTCTGGTCCTACAGAGAGGAGATCCACGAGGGAGACGGCCCTGTGCTACGGTCCAACAAGATAATAACACCAACGGCCATCAGATCCAAGATTCTCAACTTGCTCCACACGGCACACGCGTGCAAAGACAAAATAAAAAATAGAGCCCGAGAAATTTTGTTTTGGCCCGGAATCAACGCTGACATTGAACCCGAACATGAAAAATGCAGCAAATGCGAGAAGTACAAATCAAGAAACGTCAAGACCCACTCCTGAGTCACGCGCTGCCAACGCTTCCTTGGCAGTTTGTCGGGAGCGATTTCTTCACTCATGAAGGAAGAGACTACATAATCCTGGTGGATTTTCACTCATTGTATTTTGAGGCAGTAGAAATGAAACGCACCACAGCTTCCAAAGTGAAAGAGTTCTGCCTTAAAGTATTCGTAACACACGGACTGCCATTGAAAATTATAGGCGACAATGGCCGACCATTTGGGAGCCAGGAGTTCAAGCAGTTCCTGGAAAACCTCAGGATAAAAAAAGTTACATCAAGTCCCTACCAAGCTTGATCAAATGGCATGGCTGAACGAGCCGTGAGACAGACCAAACAACTCTTGCGAAAGAGTGCGAACAGTGAAGAAATTTACTGCTCCCTCCTTGAGTGGCGCAACACTCCACGAGACGATGTCCTCCAATCGCCAGTACAGAGACTGATGAGCCGACACACAAGGACAGTGTTACCTGCGCGATCGGAACATTACTTGCCAGCTGTTGTGCCACGTCGTCTCACAGAAATAAGGCGGCAACAAAAGGCGAACTACGATAGATACTCAAGAACGCTGGCAGGTATTGACACAGGTTCTACAATCACCGTCTACAACACCCTGCGGCGCACATGGTCACCTGCCATAGTCGTAGGACATCCAGCGCCGATGTCCTACAACATTCTAACCCCAGAAGGTCAAGTCCGCCGAAGAAACCGTGAACACTTACGACCGGCGACAGATTCTCGACAAAAACTGACCTCCACGGGGAAAGTGACAGCCAGCACGAAACAGAGTCCCACTGACTTTAACCAGAGTCAGCCTCAGCCGGGACCACAGCCGCGAAGAGGAACAAGGGAAAGAAGGCCACCACAGCGATGCCCCAACCATGTTGATGGTGACACCCTACGCTGACGTTTCCAGAGAAAACATATGTAGCAGCCAGCAAGACATGGAGCCACCTCTCTCTAAGCGGTGCCGCGGTTTGAAGACGAGCGCGAAGCGCGCAACATAAAGATCATTCGTTCGAATCTCCATGCTAGTTGATGCATGTTGCTTCCTACATTGACTTTGTCTGCTGTACGAACAAACAAACAAAAAAAAAAACCTAAATGTTTTACGTAAGTTGCTTAATCCCCGTTTACTACGGTGGCAAATTCCATGAGGCGCTCGTTAGCTACGATTAGACAGTGCGCAAACTTGGAATTTCTAGCCAAATTATTTAGGGAACGAAGGCACACTGCACACAGCAGGAACACGGCATCGGTACTTTGTGACTCGTACTCTGCAATGTCCAACGCCAAATGTTCACAGTTAAAGTAGCTGTACTGTATTTTACGTAACAGCCATTCAGATTTCACTTTTAATATGAATGCGGGAAAATAAAAATAAATACAAACGGTGGGCTTTGCAGCATTTGCGAGGTCAAATCTATCTATGCGCTATCTTCGGTAAATGGTCGCTTTTTATAGCACTGTTAGACGTGATTCCTTTTTATGGTGAAAGAACAACGGGTAAAACATATAGAAATATAAGCTGACCAAAAGTGCCAGGGTCACCCGATGGATTCGTCCACTGAGGTTGTGGACAAACAAAAAAGGACGAAAAGCTTCTTTCACCTAATGTCTGGGGCCAGATCGAAGCTACACGCACGAGCATGTTGCCCTCTACGATACCTGCACCACACGAGCGGGCGTGCTTGGCAGAGGCCGGAGCTCCCTCTTTAGCTTACGCCACGTTTTTCAGTCACGCGTCAAGTTACTGGATCCTGGTAAAGAAGTGCCGTTGCCTTCCCTGCCAGCTGGCCGAAAACAAATAGATACTAACATGCAAACGTGCACAACGTCGCAAGGCGATTGGCTAATCGGTCTACGTTGCTATAGCAATCGATTTTTCGACCCCTTCAAAGCTTCAAAGCTTCGAGAGGGTCGTTCTAATTCAGTCGCACCAAAATCATTCTGGAGCATCATCGTACTAAAGGCGTTCCTCGCTAATATAAGCGTCTTTCGCACTGTATATGCAATCAACTTTTCCATCCCCGACTGAAAATAAGTCTAAAGCACCATCTCGGACCATCTCTGAATGGAACTCTCTTCCTTCTAGCGTTTGTGAGGCTGCCAAGTTTTGTGATGCCATTGATAGTTATTTTTCTTAGATGTGCTTACTTTTTTTGTTTAATATCTCGCATGTTAGTATTTTGCACGTCACTATCTTGGATTGCATTTATTGACATATGACTCGAATATGTATATCAATGTGTTTTATTTTTGGTTTCAAAAGTGCTTATTTTTATTTTACTTGTTGTTCTTTACACTACTGCTTGGGCAAGTCTTTGGCCTGCAGTACGTTCTAAATAAAAATAATAATATATAAAGGGCCCATCAGCCTTGAAGAATTATGGGACCTCACAGGCCTTCAAAATCCTTCACGAATACCCTACAGAAAAACCCTTCAAGGATACCCCACAAAAGAAACCTTCAGCCCCACAGCCGTTCAACCCGTCAGATCCTTCAGCCCAAACACATTAGCCCATCAACCCTTTAGACGCCCAAATGACTGAGAACCATAGACAAAAATGTAGTTCAAAACATAATTGAAATTTGTTTCAGACATTTAGTTTTACATGCATATTGTAACTCAAAAAGACGATAAAAAACTAACGTTTGTTCGAACCCGGGCGCAAGCCGCTGTAGACGGAAGCGATCAGATCAAATAGCGACAACTGACTTCTTTATCACACAAAACATTTGATATATATTCGAACAGATTTATTACAAAAACTCCGTAAAAGATGCACTAGTACGGTTTTTTCAAGTGAGTTATATGGCTAGGGGGACATTATGTGGATGGCTAATCCTTGCGAGAAGTTGGCTAATTACTTAAAATTCGTTAATTAACTTTTTAATTAATGAAAATAGACATATGGTTCCAATTAGAAATTTGCTCAGCGTCGTCGAAAACCCCTAAATCAGTCATTTTCAGAAAGACTTTGAGCGCGTGAGAAGCGTAGTAGAGAACTGAAGTTACCGCTCCTGGAGCAGGTACAAAGCTAGAGGTTGCGATAAGGCGCCCGTGCGATTTTTCCGTCTCTTATCTAGCCCCAGCCTTGTACCTGCTCCACGAGTGGTAACTTTAGTGCACTACTACGCTTCTGACGTGCTCAAAGTCTTTCTGAAAATGACTGAATTAGGGGTTTTCGATGACGCTGAGTAAGTTTTTAATTAGAACCAGATGTCTATTTTCATTAATTAAAAAGGTAATTAACGAATTTTAATTAATTAGCCAACTTCTCGCAAGGATTAGCCACCCACATAATGTCCCCCTAGCCGTATAACTCACTTGAACAAACCGTAGTAATGCATCTTTTACGTATTTTTTGTAATAAATCTGTTCGAAATAAAAATGAACACCCGGTATATATATACAGGGTGTTTTTTTTATAAGCTTAACAGATTTGTTTAAAAAAAACCGTGAAAGTTACACTTATGCCGCTTGTGGAGGGGAGTTATACGGCCAGGGGGACAAATTATAGGGGGCTAATCGTAACGATCGGTCGGCTAATTAATTAAAATTTGTTAATTAACTTTTTAATTAATAAAAATAGACATACGGTTCCAATTAGAAACTTGCTCAGCGTCATCGAAAACCCCTAAATCAGACATTTTCAGAAAGACTTTGAGCGCGTGAGAAGCGTAGTAGTGAACTGAAGTTACCGCTCGTGGAGCAGGTACAAAGCTAGAGGTTGCGATAAGGCGCCCGCGCGATTTTTCCGTCTCTTATCTAGCCCCAGCCTTGTACCTGCTCCACGAGTGGTAACTTTGGTGCACTAGTACGCTTCTCACGAGCTCAAAGTCTTTCCGAAAATGACTGATTTAGGGGTTTTCAATGACGCTGAGCAAGTTACTAATTGGAATCATATGTCTATTTGCATTAATTAAAAAGTTAATTAACAAATTTTAATTAATTAGCCGACTGATCATTACGAGTAGCCCACTATATTATGTCCCCCTCGCCATATAACTCACCTCCACAAGCGGCATAAGTGTAACATTCACGGCTTTTTTTTTAAAAATCTGTTAAGCTGAAAAAAAACACCCTGTATATATATATATATATATATATATATATATATATATATATATATATATATATATATATATATATATATATATATATATATATATATATATATATATATATACATTTATATATATATGTCTTTCAAAGTACTTACAATACGGCTGGGTAAATTCCCGATATATGGTAGTTCAGGTAATAAAACCGAGCGGGTGCACCTCACGGACATACACAGACTTTCAGAAAGCACGTTTAGCAAAAACCACGAACTCGCAAGCAGCACCCGCCACCGTTGAGAAATGCTGAGCACAGTCACTGTGTCGTCCCTGATGCCGTCACGGCGGCGTCTTCGGCGTCGTTTTCGCTGGCTGGATGCTTCTGTAGCTGGGCGGACGAAGAGGCGCAAGGAACAGGCCCGGGCAGCGGCTGTCATCCACCGTCTCAGGACCCACAATGACATGATCCCGGTGCGCAGGTACTACATGTGGTGGGACGCTGACCCCGACTGCCAGGCTTGCGCCGAGTAGGCCGACACCGGCCACCATCTCTTTGAATGCGCCGAACGCGATGGCGCTCGAGCGGTGCTGAAGGCGGCCAACACCGAACTGGGGTTCACTTGCGGAACCAAGGAAAACACTGCAGGGATCAAAACAAACCAAGGGGCGAGCCCTCAAAGCCATGCTCACCTTCCTGGAGGCAACCGGTCCGCTCCAGACATCCATGGCTGTGTGGGTTGCTGTTCGTGTACTTTGACGACAAATAGAGGGGACGTCTGATTCTGGTGAAGAGCAAAATGGTTCTGTTCATTTTCTTCTTTTTGGGGAGCGTCCCCCGCAAAGGAACCGGTTCCCGGAACGGATCGCTCCCGCTTCCCCCTCGCCATCTCCCCCACGTCCCTGTTCCTGGGCGGGCACGGGGAGGGGGGGGGGGGGGGCGGAGACCGAGCGGACAGGATTGCGTTCGCCTCCAACCGCCGCTCGGGCCGCGCCACGTCAATTCTTCACACGGGGCAGTCGCCCCCAAAGGCCTCCTTTTCGACCGAACACCCTCCCTCCACCGACGCTTTCTCCGCTTCAGTTTCTTCTACCTCGTAGAACCTTTACCTTTTTTTTTGTTTCATTCTTTCGTCGCTGACTTGTTTTACATTGCGGTAGTACTGATGCGTTCCACATCAAGGAACAGTTTGTCCGTTGCTCTGTCCAGCTCCTGCCATGGATGATGGAACATAGGTCCCAGGTCGTTGTTTGATCGTCGCTTTCGCACTTCCATTGTATTCAAACGAAAACGCATTCTTGCGTTTTTACTCCTTATTCCACCCCCCCCCGGTCTTTTCTTTCGCGAAAATAAAAATGAAATAAGCTTTGTTTCATCTAGTGTAGTGCTTAAAATTTAAGCACCATGTACGGCAGCAAGATTTGTACCGATGAAGGGCAGTATTAATGCTGCGAATAGTTATTTAAGTTAACGAACCAGGTGTAAACGAAGCGCTATGTTTCGCCTAAGGCATGTCAAAATATAAAAAATTCTAGTACCTAAATGGGTGTTTACTAAAAATCTCAAAAAGCAAAAAAAAAAAATACAGAACAAATATTACGTTTAAACAAAATTAATTATAAAGCCCAGTGACATTGCATTGTATAGCTTTACGATAACAAAATCCCCACGTGAAGGATAAATATGTCTGACAGACGGGTCCAGGAGCCCACACCCACGATTTCCTTTGTTTCCTTTTCCAACTACATCGCCCGATTCAAAAATGGCTAAGCGGCTTTCTCGACGAATATATCCTGAAGGGTCACGCGATCTCTACCACAAACCCGTTAAAACGATTTTGATGGGTCGTGTGGTTTCACGAACAGGATTGGGACAGACCCCACAGCCCTCTCAAAAAGCTATGACAGGTATCTTACACCCTCCACGAATTTCCTAAAGGGTACGTCAAGCTCTTTAGAAAAATTTGACGGACATCTCAAACACATCAAACAAATTTGATGGGTACGTCAGAACATTTCAGAATTCCTGATGGGCCCATAGACGGATTTTCAGTAGGGTCATGCACATCTCCACGGATCGCTTACAATTGTATTGTTCTTGTTGAGTGTTTCAAATGGGGCAAATTATTTTTCAATGCCCCCAAGAACCGACACGGCATGAGGGGGTAGTACGAAGATGTACGCTTGTTTCGTCGGTATGTCGATAGCACAATTTCGGTATACAATCAATGTCTCTATAAAGCTACTCGTCACCAGCGAATTTAGATCGGAATTTAGATCATTTCATAACCAAAAATTGTGATCATACAGGGAGGTTGGTGCTACTTTCCTACGACCTAGATACATTAGTCACCCATGATCTGTTAATATATATATATATATATATATAAACGGGCATGGTGGCGAGAGGCCGAAGGCGTGGGTATAACTGGGAAGAAACAAACCCTTGGTGAAAACAGCAACAACGGACGATTTAATCTTCGACGTTTCGGCCGGAGTCCGGCCTTCGTCAGGAAGAACTTTTACAGATGAACGCGGGTGGTATTTATACAATGCTACGGTCGAGTCCAAGTTTCAAAAACGGCGGGATGACGGTTGGAGTTTACAAAGAAGCGTAGGAAGAGTTCCAGATGGGCAAGCGTTTACACGTTCGGTCACTACGCTCGTCTTTCACGTAGGGACGAGCGAACTGGAACGATACGGCACCGACGAGACGCTACGACGGTGCCGTCGCCTGGTCAACAACACGCTGCGAGCACGTCCGGAGCTCCAGAGGCTTGTTGTGTCCCTCGTGTTGCCTCGGCACACCAATCGACGCCTGGGTCAGTCGAACCACCGCTTCGTCCACTGGTTCAACACCGAAGCCCGGAAATTCAACAACGCAGTCAAGGACTACTGCAGGAAACCAGCAAGGTGACCTTCCTGGACCACGATTTCACGTCGCTGCCGCCTCTTCGAGTCCTGGCGGCTGACGGGCTGCACCCGAGCTTCACGGGAGTCGCCCTCCTCGCGGCAAACCTGAAGTCTATTTTGCAACGTGGAACAAGTACGACGTCGCCAGGCTGGTCATCGGAGATCCCCGCCGCCGCCACCGCCAACTGCACCAGGATGGCCCCATCAGAGGAACCCAGGCACCCCGAGAGTCCCAGGTCCCACAACGCCAGTCCAGAGAGCCCAGCTGCCCCTGTGGAGATCCCGGGAGCACCGTGGCCGGCAGCCAGCGAGAGCGTCAACTACGTCGCTGAGTACCCGACACCTGTCGAGAGTGTGGCACCCAAGCGACTCCCGCAGCAGCCGAGAAGCACCCCAAGACAGCGCTACAACCTGCGAAAGCCCGCCGCGGAGAGCTTCCCGCACCCGAAAGATTGACGACAGTTCGGTGAGTCCAGTTCCTCCGCTCCAAACTACAGTACCACTTTTCTTAAAGTACGAAAGCTCTCAGATAAACGCATTAGGCACGAACTTCATAAATCAACCTTGCTAGTGTACCTTAACGCAGGCAATACCCCGAAGGGCATGTCGCTTTCCCTTCCTCCCGCCTGCACGAACCTCGACCAACATGACCGATCGGAATGGCAACAGGTTCTCCTTGAGGCTTCCCTTAAATTGGTCCAAATAGCGATTCATCATAGTGACAAACAAGTAAAACAGTTAACTACTGCGACTGCTACACTTCTCCGTTCAAATGGCCCATTATCGACATCCGAAATGAGCGCCCTATCTGAATTCGATTAAGAGAAACGTCATGACCTTGAAACAATCAAGCTACGTAAGCTACAGCGCGATAAGGTTCCTAACCCTGTTTTACCTCAGCTTACGACATCATTTAACTATAGTGAACATACTCAACCGGCCATTAGCATAACAGACGATAGGTCAAGCACTAGTGCCCCTTGTGGCACCACAATTGTTAATCTATCTGGAGTGACTATATCAACAGAAGAGGAAAAACTCCTTTCGAGAGGATTGAACTTCTGTCCCGCCACAGGTTTTGTTGACAAATTTCAATTACTACGCAACCTCGACAAATTTGCTCGAAATTTAAGATTGCGAGAATACTGCTTGGACAGACCTCCTAGCTCCAGCACCTCTCAGCAGCGTGCAACGAGCGACTGGACGCCAAAGGCTAACCGTAACGATTGTCTTAACTTGTACATAGCCGCTGTGCAAAAAGACATTATGCGGGAATATCGCAGGCAGGCGGGAAAACGGGATAACCTCACTAAATCCGAAAGGGCTAGCTTAAAAACCCTGAGCAATAGGACAGACATAACAATAAAACCAGCCGATAAAGAAGGAGCAATTGTGATTCTTAGCACTTCTGAATACATCCGAAAAGGATACCGCCAACTAAATGACCCAAAGTTTTATGAACCTCTCGCAGGTGACCCTACAGGGCACCACGCTCAGACTGTGACTTCGGTCCTTAAGGATCTCCTAGACGAGGGCAGAATAACCGCTAACGAACATAAATTAATGAAACCGTTACAGCCTTCCCCGGGCCGCTTCTACATGCTCCCTAAGATTCACAAACCTGGTAACCCAGGGCGCCCGATCATATCCAGAATAGGTACAGTAACCGAACCCATATCAGGATATGTAGACAGTTTAATTAAACATATACCTACAAGTCTCGATTCGTACATTAAAGACACAACTCACTTCTTAAGGGAAATATCAAATTTACGCATACCAAAAGAATCATATCTGGTTACACTTGATGTGTCATCGCAGTATACGAATATCCCACACGATGATAGAATAATTTCTTTAATTGACATGTACGAACTCCACAAATAACCGGATACCCCAGATGAACACGTCGTCGCTACTCTAGCGAGGCTTGTTTTAGAACTCAACACGTTCGAATTTAACAATAAATACTTTAGGCAGGTTAGCGGAACCGCGATGGGCGCCAAAATGGCCCCGAACTACGCCAACGTATTGATGGAAAAATTAGAATGTCAGTTCCTTTCTGAATGTCCCATAAAGCCGCTAATATACAAAAGGTTTATAGATGATATATTTATTGTCTGGTCGCACACTGAGGAGGAGCTGGTGGACATCATAGGTCGATACAACGCTGCTCATCCGAGCATCCGCTTTACACATACGTACTCTCAAGCCGAAATAAACTTCTTAGACGTCAACGTTACAATAGACGAAGGTAAACTCGCCACGAGCCTGTACCGTAAGCCAACAGATCGACAGCAATACCTGCATTATTAAAGCGACCACCCATGCCATTGCAAAAGCAGCATTCCCTATAGCCAAGCTCATCGTTTCAAACGAATTTGTTCCAAGGAGACAGATTTTGATGCGAGCAGCCAAAATTTCAAATCAGTGTTAGAGAAACAAAAGTATCCACCGCGTATAATCGACGATGCAATCAGAAAAGCCAAGCAACTGAACCGAGCAGACCTTATCAGCCCGCGCCCCACGCAAAGCGACACACCACGCACAAATCTATATCTAACTTATAGCATGAACCATCCTAATGTAAATAATATCTTAAGACGACATTATAACATTCTCGAACAAAGCGAGCGCCTTAAACGCGCGTTTCCATCCGCCCCTGGGGTAGTCCACAGACGATCGCGTAACCTCAAAGACGCGCTAGTAAATTCTCGGATCAATTCATCGCCACCACCTAACAAATGTAGGCCTTGCATGCACCCAGGATGTCTGATCTGTAAACAGATGCAGCACACAAACACGGCCAGCAGCACGCACACGCAGTTCTCGATCAAAATTAAAGGGCACTTGACATGTGTTTCGTCGAATGTCGTGTACTTATTCGAGTGTACGGTATGTAAAATGCAATACATAGGGCAGACTAGTACGGTATTTAGACTGCGCTTTAATAATCACGGTAACCGGACAAAAGCTCACCGGACAAAAGCTCACCGGACAGAAGCTCACCGGACAAAAGCTCACCGGACAAAAGCTCACCCATTTTTTGACAGACCCGGACAAAAGCTCACCCATTTTTTGACAGACCCGGACAAAAGCTCACCTCGATTTTTTTTTGCTACCCGGGCGAAACACGGGCTGAAATAAAGTGCGGACGCGATGGACATTGGACCATTTTTAGTAGAACTTGTACCCCATCCACCATTGAGTTGCAAATTTTTAAAAATACTTTGAAAGAACGGGAGTTGGGCCTTTTGGAAAAGTACAAGACAGATGACCAATTTAGAAAACTGTGCGGGATTTTAGACAGGCTCACGTTCCTTCCAACACAGCTTGTTCCACAAGAACTAACCACCAGGGAAAAGTCTACCGGTGACATTGGCTACCTGCTGGACTATTTTGATTGCACGTATGTCAACGGCCGCTTCCGTTATGCTTCTGTTCCATCTGCGGCGGCACTCAGAGCGAATTCTTCCCTTCGCCTGACTCTGCGCCGACGACGACCGGAGTTTCCCCCGTTACGGTGGAATATGTACGACGCCACTCTTCAAGATAAAGACCGGATGAACAACACCTGCGAAGGATGGAGTACCGGGTTCCAGAAGCTCGTCGGTCACGCCCATTCAAGCGTCTTGAGGCTGAATGAATGCCTACAGCAAAATCAGGCGCTCGTTGCCATGGCATTGACACAACCCCGGAGAAATGAGCCCACAGTAAAGCGGGTGCGAAAAACCACTCTGCGCCTGCAGAATCGTTTTAGAAATATTTGCGAGGGCTTGTATGTACATCGAGATCTACCAAGACTGCTGGAGCTAGTAGGGGACTGCATTTGCTCCTAACCAATCGATAAATAAACTTGTTTGTATTAAAATCAACAAACCATGCGCCTGTCAGATTTAATTTATCGTTGCCTTTTTGTGTCGCACGCAGGCACCTAAGTTGTCCGCACTCGTGTTAAGACCAACATGAAATTTTCTCGTGGTGAGCTTTTGTCCGGGTCTGTGAAAAAATGGGTGAGCTTTTGTCCGGTGAGCTTTTGTCCGGTGAGCTTTTGGCCGGTGAGCTTTTGTCCTGTGAGCTTTTGTCCGGGATTCAATAATCACAAATCTCACGCCATAAATCTTCTGACATTGCCTCTATCCAAACATCTCGCTATCCCAAAACACTCGTTTGATAAATTGTCAGTGACGCTCCTAGAATCTGGATTTAAATCAAATCGCGAACGTGAACAGCGTGAATCCTACCTAAATTACCGATTAAACGCAATTAAACAAGGAATATATGAAAGCCGCGGTACTCTGGCATCGATTAAAATGCTAACAGACGAATAGCAACAGCGATGAGGGGACATTTTTTCAGGTCCCGGACCTTATTGTTAGCAGTGGTAGTGTGTTTGTGGCCGGAACTGGACCATCAACTTTTCTCTTTTATTTCCAGGTTTTGATATTCATATTTTTTTGTTCTAGGTTTAACATTGTTCCCTTTCAGGTCTGGCTCATGCATGCCCCACGAAACAACACAAGTGACCGTGCCGTTTTTTTTTTTTTTTGTTTTTGAGGCAGCACTTTAGCTTGCGCGTTAACTTTCGTCTATTGTACGCTATCGTTCAGGTCACCCCTGCCCGCCCGGCCACAAAGCCACCCTGCGCCCCCTCTCAAGAAGCTACAACCGTCATCCCACCGTCCTTGAAACTTGGCCCCGACCGTCAAGCTTCTTCACCCGGATACGAACTGCCCTACGCTTCCCTCTCACCAAAGCTCCAACCGTCATCCCGCCGAAATTTGGACCCGACCGTAGCATTGTGTAAACGTTTGCCCATCTGGAACTCTTCCTACGCTTCTTTGGAAACTCCAACCGTCATCCCGCCGTTTTTAAAACTTGGACTCGACCGTAGCATTGTATAAATACCACCATTAAATCGTCCGTTGTTGCTGTTTTAACCAAGGGTTTTTTCTTCCCAGTTATATATATATATATATATATATATATATATATATATATATATATATATATATATATATATATATATATATATATATTAACAGTGCAGAACGAAGACAACTCGCGCGAGGTCGTTCCCCAAACAAGATGTTCACGGTGCGTTCAACGACGCGCATTGGAATCAGCTTCAAAAACCACAGGCCCGTTGCTTTCCGGGCTGTGAACGGGTAATGCAGAGTCAACAATAGGGAACGATTGACTACCTGTTGTGTTTCGGTTTTTTGTGCAAACAAAATAACCACCCGATGTCGCATGAGAAGTGGGGAATGAGCGGTATTATGTGCCCCCAATACTTCCTATGGCGCCTATTACAAAACGCTATTAATGCGAAAGCATTAACTGTCTCATGGAGCGAGCCGACGACATCAACTTTTAAACCGCGCCAAACGGAACGTTAAACTCTTTCTCCAAGTGAAGCCAGCTCCCAGCTATGAAACCACGGGAAAAGCTAGCCAACGGCACCTACATACCCCGATCCCAAAGGAGCGGAGTAAAACTGATGGATTTCGGCTTCGGTCCCATTGGCTGGCGCGCGTCGACAAGGCTCAGATTGGCCGCTGCGCGTCACTGTCAACGACCGCTCACCCCATGCCGCTGGGTGTCCGTCAGCGCGCCGTTAACACGGAGCGTCCAAGGTCAGCGCGCCGCTTGCGCGCGCCGACCGGCGACCAAAAGTTCGCAGCATACGAAATAAGGAAGCGGACGAGCGGCTTGCATGCTTTCCCATTCCCAACTCATAAGAAATTCCTAGGTGTACCTCAGGCCTTTTTTGTGGCCCTCTTGTGCAGGGCTTATATATTCAGTGAATGAGTTTAAACTAATAATATTAATGTTGTGTGTATGTTTATAAAGCCGGAAGTTGGCCCCATTGGGCGCGTGGTGTCTCAGCTGTAGATGAGCAATTTAGCCAGTGCTGTACAACCACCGGCCTGTGGTCTTTGACGTCCACCACGCAGCAGTGATGGACGACCGCATGCCAGTACGATGCTCATCCAGATTGAAACAGCCAGGAGTGAGGATTAAACCCAGGCCCCTGGGTTCTCTAGCGCGAGCTTTCGCTCCACGTCCTCCGAGCTGGTGTGCGCTAAAGTGTGCGCTTACGCGCTAACCCACACGGCGACAGATCCGCTTGAATGGTTTTGAATTACATACATATTCTTATTGCGTAATCTTTATTCATGATGTGTCAATGGGCAGAATGAACTGAAGAAAACGAAGTTAATCTTTGTTTTTTCTTTTACTTTTTTTCACATAACAAAAGTTAACACAAGCCATGGTTGGGAGATTCCTCGGAGAGCCTGAGAAGAAACAGAGTTATTGGCTTCTCTAAAACGACGCTTTCACGCAGCAATAAGTGTCTCAAACTAGGAGCTTCTGATAAGTAATAATTAGTAAAATTGGAAAGCGTCTGATATTTTAATTACCGCACTGCGTTAAATAAAATATCAGAGGTCTATCAGACGTTATGGATCTTACACGTGCAAGTCCTAAGATCAATAAAATCAAATATCGTATATTTTTTATCTAAACCACAATCACACAATTAAGTTTCATTTATTTTAGTCAAATGTAATTGATTAATATCTGAGTTATCTTGTATCAGATGTTTTAAATCAGATTTACGTGATTTCAACATCTATTTATCCAAAACAATTTTTTTTACACGGAAGATTAAACATTTACGGCTATAAAACGACGCTTTCACACAGCAATAAGTGTCTCAAACTAGGAGCTTCTGATAAGTAATAATTATTAAAATTGGAAAGCGTCTGATATTTTAATTACCGCACTGCGTTAAATAAAATATCAGAGGTCTATCAGACGTTATGGATCTTACACGTGCAAGTCGTAAGATCAATAATATCAAATATCCTATATTTGTTATCTAAACCACAATCACACAATTAAGTTTCATTTATTTTAGTCAAATGTAATTGATTAATATCTGAGTTATCTTGTATCAGATGTTTTAAATCAAATTTACGTGATTTCAACATCTATTTATTCAAAACAATTTTTTTTACACGGAAGATTAAACATTTACGGCTATAAAACGACGCTTTCACACAGCAATAAGTGTCTCAAACTAGGAGCTTCTGATAAGTAATAATTATTAAAATTGGAAAACGTCTGATATTTTAATTACCGCACTGCGTTAAATAGAATATCAGAGGTCTATCAGACGTTATGGATCTTACACGTGCAAGTCGTAAGATCAATAAAATCAAATATCCTATATTTGTTATCTAAACCACAATCACACAATTAAGTTTCATTTATTTTAGTCAAATGTAATTGATTAATATCTGAGTTATCTTGTATCAGATGTTTTAAATCAAATTTACGTGATTTCAACATCTATTTATTCAAAACAATTTTTTTTACACGGAAGATTAAACATTTACGGCTATAAAACGACGCTTTCACGCAGCAATAAGTGTCTCAAACTAGGAGCTTCTGAGAAGTAATAATTAGTAAAATTGGAAAGCGTCTGATATTTTAATTACCGCACTGCGTTAAATAAAATATCAGAGGTCTATCAGACGTTATGGATCTTACACGTGCAAGTCATAAGATAAATAAAATCAAATATCCTATATTTGTTATCTAAACCACAATCACAATTAAGTTTCATTTATTTTAGTCAAATGTAATTGATTAATATCTGAGTTATCTTGTATCAGATGTTTTAAATCAGATTTACGTGATTTCAACATCTATTTATCCAAAACAATTTTTTTTACACGGAAGATTAAACATTTACGGCTATAAAACGACGCTTTCACACAGCAATAAGTGTCTCAAACTAGGAGCTTCTGATAAGTAATAATTATTAAAATTGGAAAGCGTCTGATATTTTAATTACCGCACTGCGTTAAATAAAATATCAGAGGTCTATCAGACGTTATGGATCTTACACGTGCAAGTCGTAAGATCAATAAAATCAAATATCCTATATTTGTTATCTAAACCACAATCACACAATTAAGTTTCATTTATTTTAGTCAAATGTAATTGATTAATATCTGAGTTATCTTGTATCAGATGTTTTAAATCAGATTTACGTGATTTCAACATCTATTTATTCAAAACAATTTTTTTTACACGGAAGATTAAACATTTACGGCTATAAAACGACGCTTTCACACAGCAATAAGTGTCTCAAACTAGGAGCTTCTGATAAGTAATAATTATTAAAATTGGAAAACGTCTGATATTTTAATTACCGCACTGCGTTAAATAAAATATCAGAGGTCTATCAGACGTTATGGATCTTACACGTGCAAGTCGTAAGATCAATAAAATCAAATATCCTATATTTGTTATCTAAACCACAATCACACAATTAAGTTTCATTTATTTTAGTCAAATGTAATTGATTAATATCTGAGTTATCTTGTATCAGATGTTTTAAATCAAATTTACGTGATTTAAACATCTATTTATCCAAAATAATTTTTTTTACGCGGAAGATTCAACATTTACGGCTCCAAATCACTGCAATTAATGTGGGAAAAGAAATTAAGTGCAAACATATTATTGCCGAAGTGTACAGTTTGATTAAGAAGTGTCGAATCCTATTGGAAACCCCGCCATAACTCGTGTTGGAACCGAAGCAGCATGATTTTTGTTTTGTTACTTGTTGAAAACACTTAAATTGCTGTAATGCGTCTTCAAATAAAAAAAAAATGAGCCAAAGAGCTTCGAGCTATTTTGTTTTTATATTTATTTTTTTTTTCATCTTTTTTTACCATAGCTTTTTGTCGAAATGTTATCCGCCGGTTTTCGCTACATTACGCCACTGCGACCATGGCCTCTGCAGACTGCCCCAGTCAAAATAATGAGCAATCTCTTGGCGGCAACAGAAGTCGCTGCAGCAACACAAAATAAGTCTCCAATAATTTAGAATCGTAGCCTTTTAACTCGGACACAGTTCGCGAGTCGCCTCTTATAAATGTTTTTTCTTTTAAATTTAAAGTGATCAAGGCATTATAGTATGGCCCCATAAAGCAGGAACACATCATATCGGATGCACGATCAAGATGACGTATGACTCGGTCTCTCTACCTTCCGCTCTGGATTTGTGTGTACGTGGATAAACTAAGAATGTTATTGTTTTCTTTTCTTATTTCATGTTCTGCATTGGTGCTGGCAGTGGTACAGAGAGCGACACTGTTAGGACGAACGAGCGATCGCCGGTTTTTCCAGTTTTTCTCTTTGAAACCAAGGGATGTCATCCAAGTTATTATTGCTACGGAAAGAGCTCATTTATATCTGTAATGTAAGCGATAAATTTTCGTGCTCGCTAATGCTATTTAGAAGTAAAATGCGAAAATGCGCCCATGTTGCGTTCGCTCTAACAGTGTCGCGATGTATACACTAAGTGGCTGTGTAAGGCAGCGGAAGGTAGAAAGACAATGCTCCGGTTCGCTTAGAAGCATGTCTGCTCATATTGAGTTTGATTTAAATCGTCCGTGCATAATGTTTCAATTTTATTACAAAATCACGTACACATGAAAAGACTCAAACGACAGGATATAGGTAAACAAACATATATTCTAGAAATATTTTATGCTGTGAAGGTGTCTTTTAATTTTTAATTTTTTTTTTTAAAAATTCGATCTCTTCTTCAATTAGTTTATTCGCTGATGATTGTGTTATTTACAGAGAAGTTACTAACGCCCCGGATGTTCTAAATTTACAAGCTGACATTACCCATGTTTCAAGGGGGTGTGAATTATGGGGGATGGAACTTAACACGACTAAATGCAAGGCCATGAAATGTAATTTTCCTTCTTCTTATTTTCTCGAAGATGCCCCCTTACTTTCTGTCTCTTCTTAGAAATACTTAGGTGTGTATATAACCTCAGATATTTCCTGGCAAATGCATGTTGAGTATGTTATTAATAACGCGAATCGAAAGCTGGGTTATCTAAAACGAAACTTTTCACTTGCCCCTTCATCTTTGAAACTAACCCTGTACAAAACGCTTGTACGCTCTAAATTACAATATGCCTCGTCTATCTGGACCCCGGTCATTCCAAACTGACTAACGCCCTGGAATCAGTTCAGAATCGCTCTGCTCGTTTTATTCTTAATAACTTTCATCGCACCGCAAGCGTGAGCTCAATGAGAACTAGCCTATCGTTGCCTAACCTCAATTTAAGTCGCAAAATAGCTCGCTTATGTCTCTTTCATAAGATAAACCATACTAACTCATTACTTCACAACCGACTGCTGAGTCATCCGTCTTATATTTCGCCTCGCATTGATCACATGTATAAAGTAGACATTCTAAAATGTAACACTAATGCACTCCGAGAGTCATTCATTCCGAAAACTTCAGTGGATTGGAACCGCCTTCCCGCATCTATCGCAACAATTGTTCCTGACCACTTATTTAGAACTGCCATAAATAATCTATACTGCTCAGATTGAGCTGCAAAGTGTACTACTGCCACTAACCCTCACTCCCCTCTGTAATGCCGATGGCCTTGAGGGTATTTTAAATGAATAAATAAATAAATTATCGCAATAACACTGTTGTAATATGAATCAGGCTTTCTAATAATATGACTGAGCGGCTCGCCGGCTTAATCATTGTCGTGGCGCGGTCAGAATTTTGTCATTTTAAATTGTGTTCTTTTGTACTCGACTGCCTTGTGAAGTAAGTATTACAGGTTTCCTAACGGTCTCTGTGGCGTTCCTCCACACCTTTCTAGGGTATCCCAGCCCTCCCAACGCATTCTGATCTAAAACAGGGAATCCAGGCAAATCGGAGCAGTTCCAGGATTGCGGATTGTTGCCTGTCGGTAGCCCCGGTCGAATGTGCCGTGCGGGCAAAGCAGGCACGCCGCGCCTTTGAACTGGAATTCAAAATGAATGCAACGAGCCGGTATGAGAGGCTGCCCGCTACTCCGTCGGCTGACGAACACATCGGTAGCACTGGGAATGGAAAGTTATTTTTCCACGCGCAAACAATCCGCCCGCACAAAGAAAAAAAAAACAATTACGAAACACGCTCTACTAGAATGTAAATAGTGGAAACTCCGAAGGCACTTATTTTCGTTGTGTTTTCATGATGTGTGGCAGTTACTCGAGACTTTAAATAGCGCGCGCAAGTTGTCTTAAGAGTACTTCGAAATTCATTGAAAAAAGGAAGCAGTAGTTGTTTTTTTGTATCCATTTTCAGACACAAGGAAATTCGACAAACAGTTCACTATTCCCGGTGGCTCGCGAAGGGTCAGAGATGGGACTAAATATTAGTTTTAATTCACCTCTCGCGAAAAGTTTTTTTTTTCTTTTTCTTATTCTCATGCGTCGCAATAACCTGTTCCTCGATATTTCGACAACGGCAATTAGGCTTCCGCAGGTGGTATACACTAATATTATCCTATGATGAATGGCTTAACTACCACCCTAATCGCGCTCTGCTTGGAGGTCTGGTATGGCTAAGCAGGATTTTGGCAATCTACGTAGGCCGCCTGAATAGAAGTGAGGCCAATTAAAGCTGCACACTACGAGTGCAGCTTTTCTTTGCATCAGCTCCGAATTGGCCTGCGTTGATGTGGATTGAGGGGACCAGACTCGTGATACAATATTCTAAGATGGGCAGAACAAGAGGAGTGGAGGGTTTCGTCCAGACTTGTGCCTATCTCAAATACTCTACTCAAGATACTGTATCTTAAATACTTTTTGGAGTATCTTGGTATCTTGCAAATACCTTTGATGGAGGGTATTTAATACTATATCTTAATTACAATTCCGAGTATCTTGTACTCATTATCTTAAATACACTTTTGACATTCCGCCATTTTCCGAGTTTTTCGGTATGAAGTGGGGTGGGCGAGGCACGAGCAAACGAACATTCTTTCGAGCAACCGAATCCTGTTGCTAGCTCCGATTAGCTACGATGACTTTAACTGAGCTCGTGAAAATATCGCTTTTTTGCCGACTGTGACTCATATTTCAGCCCAAAGTTCGTACAATGAAGGTTCTCCCCTCGCCTTCCGAAAGGCGCCTTTTGTTTCTATAGTTTCCCCCCAAAAAAATCCTCAAACCAAAGGTGTGGTTTTACGGAAGTAAAGATGCCACCCGGAGGCGCAAGCAGATCGGGAAACGACCTACGAGAACAATGCAAAATTAAGTGTCAAGAAATATCAAATAGAAGAAAATGAGAAGTGAACACACACAAAAAAGTATACATCTTTGTTTTGCTTTTTGTATATTTGACCCCGCTAAAGCAAAACGTCGAGGTTTTTTTTTATGTGTTGTCAGTTTGGCACTTATTGCTCTCGCGACCACTGTCTGCAAGGGAACATTGATAAGCAGAGAACAGTACAGGAAACGAACTGCGAGCTGGACGACCTCTCAAAATCCCAACAAAGCTCCCCCCAATGCTGAGTGATTTTCTTAACGCAACCTACTTGAAGAAGGTGCGACCACTGCCGTGGCTATTATGTGGGTTCTCTTTGTTATTCATTCACTCATATCCATGTCCCAAGTTCGTTTATAGTGAACTCCCCGTACAGGGAATATGGATTGTAGTAAAACGATGCGTCTAAGGTGCGCCGCAGGATGTGATATTCAGCGATGTCACTATTGGCGAAGTGCTCTGACCCGTTTGTCACCCCCACACCTCGGTGTTTACCTAACGCAAGGCCTATGCACATGCCCACAGGCCTTGTGGGAATGTTCGTGTCATCTTTTTTTTAATAGAGCGCGGGGCATAGTGTAATGAAAAAATATACCAACAATTAGTGAAGTGGCGTTAAGTGCCGGATCTCCCCCCGAAAGCAGTCGTCAGAGGATGCGAACTTGACCCACTTGGGCTTTTGTGCTGAGCTGGGCAGGGAGCGTGCTGCATTGTTCATGCAGGCCGGAGTGGTAACAAAAGAGCCCCTCCTCCCCCTCACCGGAGAACACGAACTCCAGCCGAACGCTGACGCCGCGTTCGGTTAAGTCAGCCGAGCGCTGAGCCATTGTATTTGTTGTCCCCATCCATCTAGTTCTAAAGTTAACCGCTTGGGGCGCCACGGTCTGATCTCCTCCCCAATAGCTAAAGCGACCTCTTTCTTATTGTCCCAGAAATGTTTTGTAACATCTATCAGTGATATTCCCACGTGCGTTGCCCAGCGTGGCCGGATGGTTACCGCGCTTGGCTCTCGCGCGGAGGCTCCGGGTTTGATACCAGAAAACGGTCTTCTCTTTTATTTATTCCTTCAACTTGACATTCTGGTAAGTTCGAGAATTTTGTCGACTGATTGAGTTACGAATGTTCTACGCGCCGAACTTTCTACGCCGAATGTTCCAGAAACCCACGCGGGTACAAAAGGTGCTCCGAGTGGCGGTCCGGAGTCAGTCTCGCCCCAGCGGTCGATCCTGCTGTTTCGCCGACATCGACGCCTGCCACACTAGCCTTTCTCTCTTTTGTTTTGGGAACAAGTTCGCCCCATTAAACGTTTAGTTTCTTCAGTTATTCGCCGCCTCATCATTTATCATTCGTGACAATATTTTTCTCTTTATAGTCGGACTGCATAAAATAGCCCTACAATACGTTTTTTTCCGTTTTGTGTTGTTGCGTGCTAATAAACCATTCTGGCAACCCAGATTTGCGTAGCTGCATAATTGTCGTTGTCAATGACGTCGATACAAATTAAGCAATGCGGAAGTATCTTCGAAAGTAACTGAAATAAATTTATAAGTATTTGTACTCTACTCAAGATACTTTACAGTGAAAGTAACTTGAGTAGTATTTTAAATACTTTATGACGCAGGTATTTAGTAACTTAACTTAAATACTTTTATCGAGTATTTTGTCCAACACTGGTTTCGTCATAACGATGGGTCCTAGGAACTTGCTGACGTTTTGTACAAACCCCAGCGAACGCTGGGACCGTGATGCAATTGAATGCACTTGTTTTGAGAAGGTTGATCCGTTGTTCAGGGTCACTAAAAGTATTTTGAGTTTGTAACTGCGGTTTATATACTTGGACGTTGATCTTAGAAGTGCAAGTGGGTGTGGCATCTTCGTCAGGGTTGTGAAGTATGTTGATTTGGATTTAGAAGCAGTAAGGGGTAAGCTGCTTAAGGTGGTGCAGATGTGTACTCTGTCGATACGATGCTGCAGTTCGTCATAGTATTTGAGCGACTTGATAGCTTTGCAGAGCGCAGATTCTGCACGCATTTGGTCAACCCCTGCCGCAGGAGATTGCGGATGAAAAACAGTTGGAACATGGGAATACACTCTCAAAAAATCTGAGAGATGCCTCCTCTCCAGAACAGAACCTCACAGCAAATGGCCAAGCGCAAAAGACGAATCTACGAAAAAACAAAAGGACGTGCACTCGGACACTGCATGACATTTCCTTGCTTATTGTCCCTGCGCGCATTGCACTTTTCAGGTCTAATAGTTGTCTGAGTCTGGTCATTCGCTAGGCTAATATTTGCTTTGATTGGATGTTCTCCAGAAATATCTTCGAGTGCTTTCTGGGCTTCTCCAGCGGTGTCATGAACACTGTCATGGTGAAAAGGACCCAGTCTTTATATGTCATCGAGAGAACTGACGACCGCCTCTCTGTCCTCATCCGCAGCTTTATTGGTCCGAAATGTACATGGAAAAGCTACGACTAGAAACGTCCCTAAAAGAAGCGCACAAAAATGAGCTAGTCATTGAGTACTTACCATTAGCGAAGAAATGTTTCGGCGGAGCCTTTCAATGGTTCCTACCCATGCCGTCACGTCCAAAACTATTACTTACGAACTCCAAGTTCAACGGTGTGTGCAAAAAGCGCGGAAGAAGCTAAACCAACACCGTAATCGTTGACAATCTCACAGAACTTTCATTTCAGTCGATAAAAGTGTAATTATTCCATTCAAAGTGAGCGTTTGGCACATCGCGGAAGACAGGGACACTTTTTGATCGCGCACAAAGCCAATAGTGACATACAGCAAATGGAGCCTCTGTTGGCATAAAGACTACCGTTTCTCAAAGTGGCCTTGCACGAGTATTGGGCGTGAAGCACGAATAGTCTTCATCGTTATAGGCAACCTGCATTGCTGTTTGATTTGGCGCGATCTAGCGACGGAAGCAAGGAATATTGGTATGCCTTGGAGTGGCGGCTGCATTGCTCAAACGTGAGCTATTACTCCGGTGGCGCCGTTTAGCCTACTGTCTCAAGCAAAAAATACTGGGTAGACCAGAAAGCCGTGATCACAAAACATGCATGTACGGCGGAAGCTACGGCCCTGGCGGGCCAATCGGAACGTGACTACATATTACCGGAGTGCGCTTTTACTACGAAGAAGTATCAAGCTTTTCGCTGCGTCATGCTCCAATCTCCAATATGTGTTCGTTGCGCTCGTATTCGTAGCGCATATCGAAGCCGTCGTCACGCAATGTGGGGCCTATCGTTCACCCCTTGCTAATTTACAACAAGATAGGGTATAACCGTGGGCTCTCACTCTGCTGGCACCGCCTGGCTGATGCTGGCTGGCTCTAGCTTTTATACATAGCACGAACCAAATAAGTTTAAAAGCATACGCTCGAAAAAAAAAAAAAACGTCCATTGCTTCTATTTGCCGCCGAAGCACTTAAGAAAGAGGTGCCAATGAAGCTCGGTGAATGACAAGGATGAAAATGAAACTGATAACAAAGTCAAAGTCAGGACATTTCACGTCATCCTCAGCGTCTCTTTTTTCAGGTCCTATTTTCGGCCACGTCATTCCCCTCGTAGATATAAGCGATTGGTTCTCCCAATTGCTTAGCGAAATATCAGATGCACTGGATTTCTTTTTTTTTAATGGGGAGGCGACATTCCCAGGTGGCCATATCTGAACTGATAACAAAGTCTGTGGTACTCATCAGGACATTTCACGCGCTGGCGTCATACTCAGCATCTCTTTTTTTCAGGTCCTATTTTCGGCCACGTCATTCCCCTCGTAGATTTAAGCGATTGGTTCTCCCAATTGCTTAGCGAAAAATCAGATGCACTGGATTTCTTTTTTTTTTTTTGAATGGGGAGGCGACATTCCCAGGTGGCCATATCTGAACTGATAACAAAGTCTGTGGTACTCATCAGGACATTTCACGCGCTGGCGTCATACTCAGCATCTCTTTTTTTCAGGTCCTATTTTCGGCAACGTCATTCCCCTCGTAGATATAAGCGATTGGTTCTCCCAATTGCTTAGCGAAAAATCAGATGCACTGGATTTCTTTTTTTTTTGAATGGGGAGGCGACATTCCCAGGTGGCCATATCTGAACTGATAACAAAGACTGTGGTACCCATCAGGACATTTCACGCGCTGGCGTCATACTCAGCATCTCTTTTTTTTCAGGTCCTATTTTCGGCCACGTCATTCCCCTCGTAGATATAAGCGAATAACAGGCTGAAGTTGAGCTAGTTGGTACATAATTTTAGGTAAATGGTCACATCCAATCCAAACTGAACGATGCTAGAGTCACAGGCATCTTCATGTACGTAGACGACTTCCTGATCCTGTGCAGCACAGACAACGAGAGTGAAGAAAACGGATGCAGGAGCACGATCATGAAAACCTTCCACGAATGTTGCCCCGACCTGCTCTTCACTCACGAACTACCCGTGGGCAAGTCTATTAAGTTCCTGGACCTCGCACTTGAGTTTAAGGATGGACATGTGTGCTGGAGATACGAACCTCGTTCAAGTAAAGGTTTTCTTCCAATTGCATCGTGCCATTCGAAAACCGTAAAACGAAGTGTTGCCAACACGGCACTCGTATCGGCTCTGCATAAGTCATGCAACCATCAAGCTGACGCCAGCTTTCAGAAGCAGATGGCCCGGCTTCGTGACTCTGGGTACCCAGGTGTCCTCCTTGGAGCCGTATGTGAGACAATATGCAGAAAATTCTCAAGAGGGTCACCAAGTACCGAGCGAGATAGACAGACTTCACGAGAGACCTTCGCAGTAGTCCCCTACATCCACGGTGTCACCCACCGGCTCAAAAAGATCGCTACACGACAAAGTGTCAGGGTGGTGTGCTCGGCACCGAACAGAGGGAACTCTATGTGCCGCAGAGTAAATCAGGCCAAGAACCGCCAGCCAACCTGCAACACTGCGCACAGGACTAAGTACGCCATGTGCCAGACCGGTGTAGTATACAAGATTCCAATGTCTTGTGGGAGCTGCTACATCGGGCAGACGGGACGCTGCGTTAATGGCAGAGTCAGGGAGCACGCGGCGTCAGTGCAGGGCACGGGAGCTGGGCACCTTGCAGCCCATTGCCGCACGTGCGGGTGCAGCCCAAGTTTTAGCAGTGTCTCCATTATTAAAAGACACAGAAGTGCCTTTGCGCGGGAGATTCTCGAGGCCCTGGCCATTGAGCAAACCGGCGATGAATGCGTGAGCATGCCCTCCATCACGGTCAGCAAGAAAGAACGACAGTTTTTGCAGTGTGGCACGGCCCCGTGAAAGGGAATGAGAAGAATATGTGTCGGCGGTGGTCTGTGGGTTGGATCAGGGAGGTGTTAGTGACAACATTTAGTAATTTAATTTAATGTAATTAATTAATTTTATTTAGTACTTTAATTTAGCAGTGTAATGTAAGGATTTAGGGTGATTCATTGGCATTACTTTAGGTGTGAATCTTTCGGTCAAAGTGATGAAGAAGAAATATAAAGTCCTAGTTGATAGTCAGCGGTGTGTATGTCTCTGTTTCTTCCTGTCTGTGTTTTGTCCCTATCGTTCTAGCTGACCATTTACCTAAAAAAAGATATAAGCGATTGGTTCTCGCAATTGCTTAGCGAAAAATCAGATGCACTGGATTTCTTTTTTTTTTGAATGGGGAGACGACATTCCCAGGTGGCCATATCTGAACTGATAACAAAAGTCAGTGGTACTCATCAGGACATTTCACGCGCTGGCGTCATACTCAGCATCTCTTTTTTTCAGGTCCTATTTTCGGCCACGTCATTCCCCTCGTAGATATAAGCGATTGGTTCTCCCAATTGCTTAGCGAAAAATCAGATGCACTGGATTTCTTTTTTTTTTGAATGGGGAGGCGACATTCCCAGGTGGCCATATCTGAACTGATAACAAAGTCTGTGGTACTCATCAGGACATTTCACGCGCTGGCGTCATACTCAGCATCTCTTTTTTTCAGGTCCTATTTTCGGCCACGTCATTCCCCTCGTAGATATAAGCGATTGGTTCTCCCAATTGCTTAGCGAAAAATCAGATGCACTGGATTTCTTTTTTTTTTGAATGGGGAGGCGACATTCCCAGGTGGCCATATCTGAACTGATAACAAAGTCTGTGGTACTCATCAGGACATTTCACGCGCTGGCGTCATACTCAGCATCTCTTTTTTTCAGGTCCTATTTTCGGCCACGTCATTCCCCTCGTAGATATAAGCGATTGGTTCTCCCAATTGCTTAGCGAAAAATCAGATGCACTGGATTTCTTTTTTTTTAATGAGAGGCGACATTCCCAGGTGGCCATATCTGAACTGATAACAAAGTCTGTGGTACTCATCAGGACATTTCACGCGCTGGCGTCATACTCAGCATCTCTTTTTTTCAGGTCCTATTTTCGGCCACGTCATTCCCCTCGTAGATATAAGCGATTGGTTCTCCCAATTGCTTAGCGAAAAATCAGATGCACTGGATTTCTTTTTTTTTAATGGGGAGGCGACATTCCCAGGTGGCCATATCTGAACTGATAACAAAGTCTGTGGTACTCATCAGGACATTTCACGCGCTGGCGTCATACTCAGCATCTCTTTTTTTCAGGTCCTATTTTCGGCCACGTCATTCCCCTCGTAGATATAAGCGATTGGTTCTCCCAATTGCTTAGCGAAAAATCAGATGCACTGGATTTCTTTTTTTTTTAATGGGGAGGCGACATTCCCAGGTGGCCATATCTGAACTGATAACAAAGTCTGTGGTACTCATCAGGACATTTCACGCGCTGGCGTCATACTCAGCGTCTCTTTTTTCAGGTCCTATTTTCGGCCACGTCATTCCCCTCGTAGATATAAGCGATTGGTTCTCCCAATTGCTTAGCGAAAAATCAGATGCACTGGATTTCTTTTTTTTTTAATGGGGAGGCGACATTCCCAGGTGGCCATATCTGAACTGATAACAAAGTCTGTGGTACTCATCAGGACATTTCACGCGCTGGCGTCATACTCAGCATCTCTTTTTTTCAGGTCCTATTTTCGGCCACGTCATTCCCTCGTAGATATAAGCGATTGGTTCTCCCAATTGCTTAGCGAAAAATCAGATGCACTGGATTTCTTTTTTTTTTAATGGGGAGGCGACATTCCCAGGTGGCCATATCTGAACTGATAACAAAGTCTGTGGTACTCATCAGGACATTTCACGCGCTGGCGTCATACTCAGCGTCTCTTTTTTTCAGGTCCTATTTTCGGCCACGTCATTCCCCTCGTAGATATAAGCGATTGGTTCTCCCAATTGCTTAGCGAAAAATCAGATGCACTGGATTTCTTTTTTTTTTAATGGGGAGGCGACATTCCCAGGTGGCCATATCTGAACTGATAACAAAGTCTGTGGTACTCATCAGGACATTTCACGCGCTGGCGTCATACTCAGCATCTCTTTTTTTCAGGTCCTATTTTCGGCCACGTCATTCCCCTCGTAGATATAAGCGATTGGTTCTCCCAATTGCTTAGCGAAAAATCAGATGCACTGGATTTCTTTTTTTTTAATGGGGAGGCGACATTCCCAGGTGGCCATATCTGAACTGATAACAAAGTCTGTGGTACTCATCAGGACATTTCACGCGCTGGCGTCATACTCAGCATCTCTTTTTTTCAGGTCCTATTTTCGGCCACGTCATTCCCCTCGTAGATATAAGCGATTGGTTCTCCCAATTGCTTAGCGAAAAATCAGATGCACTGGATTTCTTTTTTTTTTAATGGGGAGGCGACATTCCCAGGTGGCCATATCTGAACTGATAACAAAGTCTGTGGTACTCATCAGGACATTTCACGCGCTGGCGTCATACTCAGCGTCTCTTTTTTTCAGGTCCTATTTTCGGCCACGTCATTCCCCTCGTAGATATAAGCGATTGGTTCTCCCAATTGCTTAGCGAAAAATCAGATGCACTGGATTTCTTTTTTTTTTAATGGGGAGGCGACATTCCCAGGTGGCCATATCTGAACTGATAACAAAGTCTGTGGTACTCATCAGGACATTTCACGCGCTGGCGTCATACTCAGCAGTCTCTTTTTTTCAGGTCCTATTTTCGGCCACGTCATTCCCCTCGTAGATATAAGCGATTGGTTCTCCCAATTGCTTAGCGAAAAATCAGATGCACTGGATTTCTTTTTTTTTTTAATGGGGAGGCGACATTCCCAGGTGGCCATATCTGAACTGATAACAAAGTCTGTGGTACTCATCAGGACATTTCACGCGCTGGCGTCATACTCAGCGTCTCTTTTTTTCAGGTCCTATTTTCGGCCACGTCATTCCCCTCGTAGATATAAGCGATTGGTTCTCCCAATTGCTTAGCGAAAAATCAGATGCACTGGATTTCTTTTTTTTTTTAATGGGGAGGCGACATTCCCAGGTGGCCATATCTGAACTGATAACAAAGTCTGTGGTACTCATCAGGACATTTCACGCGCTGGCGTCATACTCAGCGTCTCTTTTTTTCAGGTCCTATTTTCGGCCACGTCATTCCCCTCGTAGATATAAGCGATTGGTTCTCCCAATTGCTTAGCGAAAAAAATCA
>JABSTQ010007572.1:0-27732 GCA_013358835.2 Ixodes persulcatus
GTTTGGGCTTGGCGCATGCGCAATAATAACAACGCCTTCTTTCTTTCTTTTTTTTTTGTGCGTACGCAAACACTTTTGCGTACGCTGTTTTAACTCTCGCCAGTATCTGAAGTCCGCAATATTTAACGCCAGAAAAAAAAAGCCGATTACATAGCAATTACCCGAGTCAGGCACGTATCCAGGGGGGGGGGGGGGGGGTCATGGGGCCCGGCCCCCCCCCCCCCTCCCCCGAAATCTTCCATTTAGCTGGGACCTCCTCTCCCCCCTCAGCCTCATACAGCATTTTGTCATGGGCGGGCCCCCCCGAAAGAAAATCCTGGCTACGTGCCTGACCCGAGTCCAGGGTTGTCGATGGAGAATAGAGGTTTAGTTTTAGTGGCTGGCGACGCCGAAAATCACAAAGCGAATCTGTTCAAACAAATACAGATTTGTTCACACATGTCCATGAAGTGGTGCCTAGCGCTAAACTTCAGCCAAACGTTCCGAGGTAATTCTCCTGCGCCCTTTAATTTCATTTGGCCAACTTCACGCGAAGACAAATGTCAGACTTAATTTGACGCGTCTGTCACTTTTACGGAAGACAAATGCCAGACTTAATTTGACGGGCCTGTCACTTATATCTTGAGTAAGCAAATGTTCATATAAAATTAAATTAATTTTTTAAGGAAAATAATGTGAAATGCTGCTTCTAAGTACTTTAGCAGGGTTGATATTTTAAGAAATTTTCTAGCCGGCGTATATCGCGTTGTCGACATATTGCTCAAGCACTTAACTAAAAAAAAAAAAAAAACAGGCCCAGACGACATTACTGGTTTATATAAATTATCTGCGTCATCATACGAGACTTCTTTAGTCTGCGAAGTTCACTAAAATTTGGGTTTTCACCAAAACCAAACAGTGAATAGTATATACCCGCGAGTTCATCTGTTCTGCCCGTTTCAGCCCATTGCTAATCAAGCTGTCGATATGCTTCTTCACATTCACGTGCTAGTCTCTTCATTAGTTTAGTTTTCTTGGAAAGTAGTGTCATTGGGTATGGCTGTAGACGATGGTAATTTTTCCTGTGCATCAGTCTGGAGTTTCGCAACCGGCCATAATCAGATATATCAAAGGAGTTCGTAAAAAGGCACGCAATTTAGGATCAAAAACACCTCGTAGTCCTGAAAGTGGCTCAATAGCACTGCTTCATTGATTATGCGCTACAAGGGAAACAATTGCGTCATAAAATTAAGCAAGAACTACATAAAACAGCAACACAGTCGCGTGCACGTTGAAACCGAAATTTACCAATTTGATGCGATCTAATGGCGCCGAGTGCGTCAGCTCCCTCTATCCGTCTGTCAGGCAACTACTGAGATTAAAAGGTCTATACAGTTACTCTAAGAGCAACGGGAAAATTGAACTGCAAACACTTCGCAAACCTTACTAACGAGCCATGTTGAAAACTCAATTCCAGGCGAAGAAAAAATAGCAAGGAAAAATAAAACAAGCCTGCAGACGGCAGGAAATACGTATGAATAGACTTCCTCGGCGACGGCAATCATCGCGGCGCTTTTGCCCAACAATGAGCAGTGAAAGGCGAAAAAAGGAACTCGGGCAGCTTACAATAGGCCCTTTTCAAAAGTCAATCAAGCAACATTGATGGTCGCCATTTCTTGGGCACAAAGCACGTGATTGGATCCGAGTCCTCGCCGAACGCTGACGCAGCACTCGTTTATAGAACGAGCTTAGCCGAGTTGACGCTGAACGTTGACACAATCCCCGTGTCCAATACTTGCACAGAATAAGTGAGCAAGCAATGGCGGACAGTCGATGGCGAACAGGCGATGGCGATGGCTCCTGTAAAGGGTTTATTGTGCTGTCGGAAGCAAGCAAAAATGAAGCAGAAGCAAGACGAAGGAACAGATGAAAAAAAGAAAAGTGGTCCGCTCACTCGCACAAGCGACAGCAGTGAATTTTTGACGAAAGCGGGTGCAAAGGCGCCTTGAAACATGCCCCCGGCATGAGGTTAAAAAACAAAACAAAAACACGTTGGCTAGAAAAAAGAGAAGCTGAACACAAAAAGGCAAACGAACATGTACGTGTTGTCGGCGATATGTTGCCGTTTTATGGCGGCAACAAGTGGCAAAATTCGAAGGCGCCACCAGACCCGATCGAGAATGGCGAAGAAGCTTCAGCGACCGACGACCGCGCACTCAGAGGCGCCTGCCCGGCGGGTTACCGAGCGCCAGCCTAGGTTCCACGGTAGCTCTCTACTTGGGTGTTGTCTCAACTATACGAGGGGGCGAGGAGGAAGGCAAGAAGGGAGGTCTTTTCCTTCTGTTTTTTGTTAGGGGATACCCAAACCAGCATCAAGGCAAGCCTCGTGTTCTTTTTGTTTTGTTTAAAGAATCCTTCTTTCTCTCTTCAAGTCTCTTACTGACTTCGTCCCCTTTAACTTTGACATCTTAGACACGAAGGAGTAAGGTGGGACCTCGCATGTGGTTCCAGTAATATCACAAACAAAACGATAGTGACTAGTACATGTACTGCTAGGCGGAGAAATATGTATACAATAATGTTTGCGAATCAAAACCGACAAGATGACTAAACTAAATTGAGCATACTCGTATATTTAGATCGACTGCTGCTGTATCTAGAGCTCGACTCCTCATTGCCATGTTGCACTGCAAAATTATTGATTTCAAATAATTATTTGCTAGACGAAATCGCATTTGTAACTTGGTAATGCGTCTTCCGGGGGAGGGGGTGGGGACCTGTCGGGCCCCAGCCCCCCTTCCGGGATATTGAAAACTTTCCTCCTATGCACAGAGCTCTATGGCGCCAGTTATCCGAAAACAAGTGAAGATAGGCCCAATTTTCTTTGAAATTTTCAGAAAATTACTTATGACTTTGAATAAGATAACGGTTCGGGCTGAAACTTTAGCATCCGAGTTCGGACCTCTAGTGCTACCTTTAAGCGGAGAATGAGCGTTGTGCAATGAGTAGTTTATTTTTACGATAAAAACACTACATTTTTGGGGGGACACGCTGTATAAGGTTCCAGATTTCACATGGATTACTCTTTTATCTTAATGGCTTTTCAAACGTCCGTACGTCGAAAATTGTTACAAGTTTCTTTTTTTTTTTTTTGAAACTGTATTATATATTTTGACGCCTATGGAGTGACTGCATCAAGAAGTGCTGAAACTGAAAAACCACTTATTCCTTAGTCCCAGAAAGAACGAACTCTGTGATCGAAGTCTTGTCGAAGCAAAGGTTCCTAAGCAAAGTTTTCATGTCATGGTAAAGTTGCTCAGCGTAGCTTTCTTTCACGGCGAAAGTACACTCTTCTTTACGTTAGGCGGAGGTTACGCTCGTGAGGGCAGTGCCATGAAATCATGAAAGGCCTTGATTGTGTTGCTGCTGCCAGGTGCGTTGGAAGCTACAACAAGCGCTCAGATCTTGCACTCTTAACAAACCTTTCGTTTTATTACAACTTTGTGGACGTCTAGCCTTCGTCCGACATGCGAAAAAGGGAGAATCACCAGATGGCTAATAGAAGTCAGCTGATATACAAATGCCCGTCTAAACGTGCATTCTCTAGTGTGGCACTAGGTGCGAATACTATTCACCGTATTCGTCGGGAATTGATACCACGAGGGAGCCACAGTATTTGGTACCCCAGTAAACATCCGGTGGTATATCTATTTGTACTTCAGCGAAGCACAGTGATCGTGTTAGAAGATATTTCGTCCAAGGAGTACCTGTAGTACGTTTGTAAGAACCTGTGCGGATTGTAGAAAGTAGTACAAATAAAGACAAAAGGCGAAACAAAACTAAAAAATATAAAAGCCGGAAGTGCGCAGGGAGGGGTCCGCCGTCAGTGGGCAGTAGCGAGCTTGTTTGCAAACAAAATCGGTGAATACTATCCTACCTCTAACCCAAACTAGCGAGACATTTCTGATGTCGCAGGCGACAATATGACCAGATGTACTCTGGGGTGCGGGATGTTGAATACTCCACCGCCTTAGATGCCTCCATATTATTTAGTACAGAAATATTAGCGTAGACGAACATAGATACATTATATCGTCTTTCTTTATTAGGGTGGGAATGTCCATGATTTCAAAGTTAAGTATTTATATTTGTCATCGCGCTTTGCGGCACTCTTTGTTTGTATAAATTTTCTTGTATATAGCTGAGTCATGAAGCGCACGTTCGACACATCCAAACAGCCAACAACTAACTTTTATTTTAGAAAAAACAAGCCGCGAAAATTGGAATCCTAGAAATGTCACTGAATTCCATTTCATAGCCATGGATCCAATGTACATTTACTCGGATTTTCCGCAGTTTTGGTTGTTCCGCGATTGGCCACTGTGCATTGGGTCAGACGTCCTAACAATCAGTACGCGACCCTCGAAAGGTGTCTACAAGACTAATAATGAAGCATCAGGGTATGCTTGTCTGTTCGTTCGTTCATTCGTCCCAATTCTGTAAGGATACGTCGCTTGTTGGACATACATATAGACACGAAGGAGGAAAAATTAGTCGAGAAAGACTGAGGGGGAAGGGCGATGGGTCGACGCTGTTATATTCCAAACCCCGGCAAGGTCGTGCTCTAAGTACGGCGTACTTATTTGGTGACCAGCGGTGGGTCCTTCCAGCCCGGATGAGCTCAGCGGCCACACTCCAGCTGAGGAAGAAGATGTGACAGCCAGCGTCGAACGTCCCTGAGCGCCTTGAGCCAGCGTCTGAGCACGGCCCAAGGTTCAGCAGTCAGCGGTGCCAGGTCCTTCTGTGGACGTCGGAACGACGTCGCTGACATCTGACTGGCATAGGATGGGCGGAAGGTCAGAGATAGGCCGGCCGGACTTCGCGTGTATTGGGCTCGGATTTCGGGAAGCTGCCAAGTTTTCATAGACGTTCCAAGCTCTTCAAAGGTTCTTTTGCTTTCGGAATTTGAAAAGATGTAACGCCCGTAAGGCGAAGTTCAATTCGGAAGTTTAGCGTTTTAATGTGGATAAAAGCTTCTCAACGACTGACTGTATAGACCCATCCCGAAATTACGCCCTCCTCTGGCAGAGTTTGAAATACTGCACAGCTGCGTGCGCAAAAGACACCATAAAAATGGAGAATCGATCGCTTATATATAGTTCACTTAAGAACAGTATTATACAAGTAATAACCTTGCCACATTAATGGTGTCGTTTGCGCACGTCACTGTGCAGGGTTTTCAGATTTGCCTGAAGAGGGAGTAGTTTTGGGATGGGTCTATTTGGTTCCGAGTCAGAGCCGTTCTTAAGAGATTTCTTTTCGCGCATGCTGCGAATTTTGTGCAGACTGGTAGCTACCGTGACTACTCTTAGAGAGTGAAGCAGTCCGGCATGCAAGGGAAATATAAGGGAAATTTAAATATTACTTTAGAAGCGGGCATTGTTTTGCTCTGTTGTGAGTTTCCCGTGGCATTTATTAGAGCAAAAGGTGAACTCAACATTGGAAAAAGGTTTCTGGCAAAGATGTTGCGGAGGTTTTCAAGTTCCTTTGAGTGCAGTGTGCCATAAGACGCTTAGAGTGTAGGTTCTGTGCAGAGTTTGTTTTCAAGTACGGATTGTTTGTAGTTTGAAACGTTATGTACATAGAGTTCTGGTAGATTATCACAGTACCGTTTGACTGACTCCAGAGCTGAGAGGGATCTGTCGAAGCTAAGAAAAAAGGAGCTCTGAAGCTTGCTAGAGGACTTGAGAATTTTATTCCAAGAGCTGTTTGAAAGCCTTATCAAGGTTCAGAAATAGAAAGAACTACCGAAAAAAGTAAAATACAAGATCTGTGGGATGATATCTTAGAAAGAAAGACTCGCGAGGTCGAAGACTGGCAGAGGCCAAATAATCGAGAGGAAGAGGAGCGGCAGAGGCAAAATTCTTGACGGGCAGAGGAGTGAAGAGATCGAGAAAGAGAGAGAGAGAGAAAGAGAATGAATTTACAAGTGGCTTGTGAGGCCACAGAGCAAGAAAGGAGAGCGGACCTTAGACGAAAAAAGCTAGCGCTCAGAAAGTTAGAACTTGAGCGCGGAGTTTTGAGCGTTAACACTAATAATTTTGCCAGTGGAAGAGAAACGTTTCAGATGAGCAAGTTAATGCAGCAATTCAAGATTGAAAACGACATCGTTTCTAGCTAAGTTTGAGCTAGTCTATCAACACATGTTCTTTCCAAAGGATTCACGGCCATTTTGTCTTCTGACGCTGCTACCCTGTAAAGTCGCAGAAGTTATGGTTAGACTCACAAATGAGCAATTTATTGTCTATGACAGTGTGAAGGCGAGCTTGCTTAAAAGATGCCTTCCACCACAAATTCAAAAATGAAAAAAAAAGAAACGAAAGAACCAAGCCAGTCTTATGCTGACATCGCTTAAACGTTGCGAGTCAACATGGTGGAATGGCTGAAGAGCACCGAAGTTTTAGGGAGATCACAATAAAGTGATCGAGATGTTCTGCTTAGAACAGTTTTTCCGGTGGGGTATTCCGCTATCTGTGATAGATTGGCTTAAACACAAATCAGAAGCAACGACTACTGAGAAAGCCGCAGAGCAGGCCGACGCGTATGGGTTCCGAGACCAGATAAGCTCCGAAGATAAGCTCTCTGTCGTAGAAAACGCGGAGTGGATGTAATAAATTTAAAAAAAAGAAAGAAAGTTGAAACGTAATATAGTACAGCTCAAGAACACGCAAAATGAGAATATAAACATCCAGCAGACGGCTACCAGGGGCTGTGAACCGCGAAACCCCCTTACATGTCACATCTGCCATCGGCCAGGCCACATCTACCTGATGTGAATAAAAAGGAAAAGCGCAGTTTCAAACTCAGGTTACTCAGGACATGATATATAAAGAAAAAAGAACTCGGTTCGATGATATAGGTGCGAAAGCCTCGAGCGAATAAAATAAACCTTGATTAAGATAGGCGCAGTGAGGCAGTGTGAACGTAGAGCTAATTTGTTCACGAACTCGACTGAAGTCACCACGAAAAAGACCCGGCAAGGTCTCAAGTATCTTAAGTTAAATCCTGCCACGTTGGACCAAAGATACCAGATTCCTGAAGGTTGCGTTTGTCAGTAGGAGAAAATATTGTAGTTGTAAATGAAGTTTTCCTCGGGATGCCTTAAGAATATAAAGCATCTATTATGTACATAGAGTTTCGAGGTACAATCATTTCACTTATAGTACAGTACAGCTAAATTCAGCGTATTCGCAGCACAGTGTACTTATATTTTATAATGAATTCGTTTAAACGACAAGCGCATTGTCCTTCTAAAAAGGGTTACACATTGAAACTACGGGAAGTGGGGTCATTTACTTTTCTAAATTTATGGAGTGTGTTAACGCATCATGGGAGGTTCTAAAGGTTGGGCTCTGTTCAACGACCACAGCGGATTATCGATGAGATAGCGCCGTCCTTTCGGAATGTTTTAATCATGCTTATTGTCAGCGTCATATCGGATGTTGGAGAACAGATGCGTGAAGGGCACAGCAGAAACAAATGGAAGGCTTGGCGGCTCTTTGGGGTTCGGGTTTGGTACCTGCGTTCCCTGCGGTCTTGGTCTCTGTTCTTTCGTTTGTTCAGGGTGCCCATCAGCCGCGGCGTTCCTGAGGTCTCTTCATCAGCCAGTTGGAAGCTAGTACTTCTGAAAGAGACCACCCTGGCCGGCGGGGGCGTTGTTACGTTCCATACCCCGGCGAGGCATTGCTCCTTTTATGGCACTCTTACAGGGTCGGTCCGCAGCACCATCGCTCAACAGAGACCCTCTGGAAGACCCGGAACCAAAGCTTTCCAATATCTGCTGAAGTGGCAACATCAATGGGTCTTCGTCTTCCTCTTTCCCTGAAATCAAGAAAAGCTGCTGCTGCGAAGCCATAAACCTCCAGGCCAATGACAAGGGCTGTTGGACCTCATTTTCACCGATGCGCACAGCCACCTCCAATCACACCAGGATCCCACCGGTGACGCAAGATTGCCACGTCACCGCGGGCATATAAACCAACACACTGTTTACAAACAAGCCCGCTTTGCCCACAACAGGTGTGGGCACTGCGCACGCGCAGAAGCCAAATTTGGGAGGAATGAAGCGTTAGCGCATGCGCAGTACCGACAGCAGCGCCACCGCGGTCGTATGACGTCAGCAAGTTGAGTTGGTCTATAAAGGCCTGTTCACACACGCAGCGGAGCGCTACAAGCATAGCGCTAACCTCGCGCTAAGCGCGTGCTGACCGGAGCGTTCACCAGCTTTGTATCGCACCGCCAAAACTGTTGCTCGTGGCAGGCGATAAGTAGCTGACGACACGTGAGGAGCGCTACATCACCGCTTCGCTGCATGTGAGAACCGGCCTTAAGGGGGACCCGCGGAGTCGCGCGGCAGGGACATTTGGGACTTATCATCCAACGCTATACCATAAAAGCATGTCCTATTAAAGGAGCGGAGCAACGATATTCAACTGGAATGTTTTTCACTTTACATGAGCTTACTGGCACTAGTGGGACTCAAGGATTCTCGCACGCAACGCCACTGGCCAAGAAACTCCTTTGTTGCGGTGTAATTTCAAGGACAAAAGCGATCATTTTCAGTTAATCTCTCCTTTGCAAAATTCAATGACGTAACGTGGGGATCGCAGTACACCCCAATGACGATATTTGAATGCGGTTCATGGATTGGACCCGAGCATTGCGTGGGCACTCGATTTGGGCTCGTGATAATTACTAGCTCGAGAAGCATTCGAATAGTGGCCCGTGTCCAATCGCTGAAACGACGACAATAGCCGAGCCATAACAATGTCTGGAACTCAGCGCGTGTCCTGTGCTTTGTTAACCCCCAGCGCGTGTCTATGATCACCATTGGCGGCATATAATCGGCTCCAGATCACGTGGCCGCTTGTTCTGGCTGCGAGTTGAGGGGGTGGAGGATGCTCGTTTTTCTTTAATTTTTTTTCCCGGGAGTTCTATTGCGTGGGGTGAAAAACGAACACTTGTTTCATAGGTCATTAACGTCAGGGATCCGTTCTAAGCAGTATTTGTGCAAAGTACAAAAATTGTTGCATCGCCCCTTTAAAGCATCGTAATCCATATAGCTGAAACCCGGTTTCTAGCCTGTCCGTCCCCCAGCCCTTAACAACGCCAAAGTAGGATGGTTCGGATGGTGAGCCCATTGGTGAAGAATAAGTGAATAACCGGGGAACGGGCAAGAAGTTTCTAAACACAAGAGCCTATTTAACGAAAGGCACAGTCGGAGGCAATACGGGACGCTCTAGAGTTGGCAACCAGAACGTTTCAAGAAACTCGACGTGTACTGCCAGTTACGGGGATCTTGGAGGAGAAATTGCCTATAGGACAAACAATTGTGTAACATAAAGCAGTTACTGACATCAAATCGCACAATTAGCAAACACACTAGTATTCCGGAGAAAGCACAACATACACACCGCGCTGAGGTGTGTATGTTATGTTTTGTCCTGAATACTATAGTCCGTTGCAACTCAAGAGGGTAGGGCGAGGGAAAGGAAGGCCGGGGATGAGGAAACAGACGGAACACTAAATAGAGGAGAAGGTTTCCCCTCTGCTCTCCAGCGTTCCGTCTGCTTCCTCCTCACCGGCCTCCCTTTCCCTCACCCTGCCTTCTTGAGTTGCAACGGACTATTGGGCAGGAGATCGAACTATAGGGGGCGCTCTGACCCCTTTGTTGTCCCCATCCTCGGTGTTTACTCAATACAAGGCCTGCGCACATGCCCATAGGCCTTATGGGCATGTCCATGTCATCTTTTACAATAGAGCGTGGGGCCCAGTTTAATGTAAAAAATACTAACAATCGACGAAGCGACGTTAAGTGCCGGATCTATCCTCAAAGAATGCGAGCTTGACCCACTTCGGCTTTTGTGCGGAGCTGGGACGGTGCTTGCTGCATTGTTCATGCAGGCCGGAGTGGAAACAAAAGATCCCCTCCTCCCCCTCACCGGAGAACACGAACTCCAGCCGAACGCTGACGCCGCGTTCGGTTATGTCGGCCGATCGCTGAATCATTGTATTTGTTGTCCCCATCCGTGTAGTTCTAAAGTTAACCGCTTGGGGCGTCACGGTCGCCCCTCCTCCCCAATAGTGTGTTTGCAAATTGTCCGCTGCGATGCAGGTAACAATGTTCAACTAACCCGCCCACCTGTAGTTTTGACATAAAACTGATTTCACACGAGTAAAAAAAAAAAAAAAAAGAAAGAGCAAAGTACGCTTTACAGCACGTGATCGAGTTTTTCATTTAAAGTTGAAGTACGCTGAACAGCAGGACAAGGTTGTTCAAGGTGATGTTGTCAACGTGAGGCAGATAACGGAGCAAGGCGCAGCGGCATTTTTCTTTTTCGTATGAGCGGCCGAACGCAAGTAACATACGAGATTGGACCCATGTAGACAGCAGGTGAGTGTCCATAAATGAATGATTGAAAGTGACTATATCTTTCGTATCGGACGGCAGCTCGCGCCATCTAGCCTGCAACTATGGTATTATGGCCTCCCAGGTAAATAGCTCAATAGATAATGTGTGTATGTGTATATATTAGGGCTGGGCATCGATTAAAAATTTTAACCCGATTAATCGCCACCCTTTAATCGATTAATTAATCGATTAATCGGTTGCGTTGATTTTTATAAATAATATATTAAAAAGAATGCAACAACTCGTCTTGCCTTTGAAGACTTATGTTACTCTCTGTTGCACGGCGCAAAGGACATTTACAAATGAGGATACATATAGTTCAACGATTCAAAGAGTCTCATATTTTTTCTCCAGCTCCGAAGACAAAGAAGTTTGTCCACATTCTCTGACAGGAAGACAAGAAGTGAGAGCTTGGGCGATGCTTTCTTCTTTTTTCAGAGAAAGGGGCCTCGATGAGAAGGCGTTGATTGTTGTCTGCGTTTTGGCGGATGGTCCTTGCTGCAGCGGCGTACATGGGTGCTTCGCTCGTACTATCGTGAGCAATATGAGAGGGAACAGCGGAGCGCGTGCCAAATAGCCTCGAACCCTACCCGTGGCGATACGCTGCGGCAGCTCTTGGAAAGAAGGTGGAGAGAGCGGTGCGCTTCCGTCTGCTGCCGGCACCCCCGCCACTGGCAGCTTACTTTTCATGCGGTATAGCTCATCGCCGACTACTAACGGCGATAACGTCTTGATACCACTTGAGACCACCGTGATCAAAAATGCGGTTGGCGACAATGATAACTATTGACGTTTGGATCATCTATTTGTTCTATTTTTCACGCACAACCAGTAAAAAAGAGAGTGATTGGGGAGCGTTGTAATCATTCCCAGATACGGTTGCTTTCTTTTTCAAGTTCGCAAAGCTATCAACGATACGACGTATAAAAGCGCCTCGCAATGTTCATCGTTATCAGGTGCCGCGCGAGAGGAAAGCCAGCATGGCGGGGGTGCCATTAGCAGACGAAAGTGCACCGTTCTCTCCACCTTCTTTCCAAGAGCTGCCGCAGCGTATCGCCACGGGTAGGGTTCGAGGCTATTTGGCACGCGCTCCGCTGTTCCCTCTCATATTGCGCACGATTGTACGTGATACTGAAGCGAATGTACGCTTCCACTGTATGAAAACGGCTTTTTGCAGATGATGCAGTGGACTTCCTTTGAGTTAAAAACTTCACCACTGGAGTTTACTTTAAACCCCAACTTTCCAGCGAGATTGCCTTTCATACTCGTGAACTCGTCCATTTGTACGGGCCGAATACTGGAACAAGTAAACATGGCGTTGTTAGCTTCCCAGCTTGTTTTTCTGCTTGTTTGTCTTGCCTGGGCAGGATGTGTAATAGATCTTCAACACGTGAAGTTTCGCAGTCGTAAAGGGATCAATTGCGGGCCCGGCTTGTTCATCTGGCCTCGATAGAACAGTAATGTATATCCTCGAACACGTGACGCTTCACGAGCGCGAGAATTGAACCTTGCTCATACTCATAGCACCTGGCTGGGAGCAGAAAACCGCTCAGGACAGAACGACCGGATGCACGCCACGCAGCGTTTTCCTTAGGGGAAGGGAGAAGGGGGGGGGGGGGGCGGCCTGAGTCACTCCTAGTTTGGGCAGGTCGTCCAGGATAGAGCCATCCGTGCGTCCAGTTGACTTCTTTTTGAGTACCGATTAAAAAACCGATTAACCGGTTAAAAAGTTTGATCGCGATTAAAGCCTTAATCGATTAATCGGAAGGTTAATCGATCAATTGCCCAGCCCTAGTATATATATATATATATTGTATATTTGCAGCGCAATCTCTTTGCAACGAGAGTCTATGGTATAGACGCGCCAAAAACTAAAACAAAACAATAAACCACTGGCGTCACCGATGAGTCTTCCACCATGTGACTTGGTGCTCTACCCCTCCTAGGCTTCTGGCCGTTGGTAGGCACTGAAAATAAATAAATAAATAATGTCTCGAGTCGCCACTTAGAGCTGGTTATATGGTTGTGTTCCTCAGTAAAACCGAGTGCTTGCTCGATACGGGATCCCACGATAGGCGCTGGAAGTAGTGCCTTGCACGCGATGAGCAGGTGTTCGATGGTTTCTTCGCACGCTCCACAGACGCTGCACATCGTGTCCGTCACGTCGCAGTCGTGCTTCTGTCGGTACGGCCTGGTACGTGAAGCACCACCACGGGCCTCCGTAAGAAGTCGACTGCCCAGCGTGTTTCCACAGAAAGTCAGGGGCACGATCTCGGTTTTGAAGGTCGCGTAAAGATGCATGGTAGAATGCTGCTGCATCCCTAGCATCCAACGGTCCTTCTCAATAGTCTTCACTTGCTCCCGCACTGCACTCATCCATTCCTTTTAGGTTTGGGGTTCGGTGACCAAAGAAAAAATCCCAAACTTTGTGCCAAGACGAGTAACTCGTTTTCTCCACGTCGAGTTGACATTTTTTAGGTGAATGTAGATGAAGAGACGCCTAGCCCAGCGGTCTCCATCCATGTACCTGAGACGCGTGTAATATTTCATCTTGCTTCGGGCCTCTCGCGCCTCAAATGAAGACCAGCCTAGGTCGCCTTCCACAAGCTCATTCGCTACCTGTCCGTGGCACCCCAATGCCTGACGTCCGACCGCCCTTTGGCGCCGTTCAAGGTATTCGCAAACCTCGTTGGGAACGCAGATGACGGCGTTTCCGAATGTCAGACCTGGCACAGCAAGAGCTTTCCAAAGCTCTCGGGTGACAGCATAACGCTCGTAGCTCCAGAGGCTCCGCCTTCGCATTCCATTACTCTTTCGTACTGAAGATGTCTTGAGGCCCTGATGGTATTCGGCCAGATACTCCTCCGTAGTCAACAGCGTCACCCCGAGGTATCTGTAGTTGGCTTGCACAGGAATTGCTGTACACTGCAGAATAAGTGATCCCAGGCTATCTTCTTCGCCAGAAAAAAATACTGTGGCTGACTTGTCGGTATTGAAGCGTAGCCGGAGTTGGTTTGCTTCTGTCTCACATACGACCAGCAATCGCCTCATGTCCTCCACACTGTCCGCCATCAGCACTGGATCGTCAGCATAGGCAAGTGCGGGTAATCGCCATGACACCACATCGCCATGTTGACGGTGCACCAGGGAGAAACCGATGCCAGTGTCTTGAAGTGCCTTTTCCATGCGAGATGCACACAGCATATAAAGCGTTGGCGACAATGGACAGCCCTGCCTTAATCTCTTTCCAACTTCAACTTCGCTTGATTTCACGCCATTGAAGGATGCTGTTACACGATTGCCATCATATAATTGTTGGATGATTAGACTCACCCATGCTCCAGGCATGTTCAGATATCGTAGCCTGTCGAGCAGCATGTAATGAAGGACACAGTCGTAGGCTTTGGCAATATCCAAGAAACAGCATACTAGTGTTCGCTTCTCCGCTTGTGCAATTTCTATACATTGGGTCAGAACAAACAGATTGTCATCCAGCCGACGGCCAACTCGAAAGCCGTTCTGCAGCTCTGTAAGCACGCCGGCTTCTTCAGCCCATTGTGCGATGCGCCAGTTGATGAGAGTCGCGAACAATCTGTAGGCCACTGCCGTGACGGTAAGTGGACGATAATCACGCAGAAGCTGCTTGTTTCCTCCTTTCTTTACAATAAATGTAACTCGACCGTGCTTCCTGTCACTGGGAACATGGTCATCTTCGCAGCATATACGACTGAAGAGGTGCGCCAATTGCTCCCGTGCGTCACGGCCTAGGCCTTTCAGTATTTTGTCGATATTTCATCCAGGCCCGGTGCAGTGCTGCCTTTAACCGCGCCAGTGCGTGGTCGACCAGTACTCGTCCGACTACTGTTTGGCTGTCATTTGTTGATGTAGGCAGCGAACTATCCTTGACGTATGGACTCCCGGTTGGCATGTTGTCCGGCTCGTTGCCTTCCCGTGTCATGCCGAACAAGGTGTGGAGGTGTTGGTCCAAGAGCTTCTTCATATTTTGTACCTCACCTTTGTTTTCGGCATCTATCAGGTGGGGAGTACTGTCTTTTCCGTCCAGAGTGCCAATATATCGCCAAAACGTCTCTCCAGCCTTTCTTCCACCTATCCTGATATCTGCCATCTTTTTGCTGTCATGAGCTTGCCTTTTCCCTTCGACAATATCGTGGGTTTTCGCCTTGAGTGCCTGGTACTCCTCCCACAGTCGCAGTGTTTCTGGTGTATTTCCAAGCGTCCTTAGCGCCCGGCGATGTTCGCGGTTAGCGTCCTGCCTACGTTGGATGGCCCTCCGGATTTAAGCGTCCCACCACGGGACATGCCGCCTTTTCCCTGGTGTGCCTCTCCTCACTACCGGATGTGTGGCAATAGCCTGCTTGAGCTCACCGGCATATTCTTCATACGTGAGGTCATTTATACGGGTACTACCTTCCTCGAAGTCCCTACATACTACCTCGATATCGCAGTCACGTAACTGAAAGGTTACTTCCCGATGTGGCCGGGTTTGGTTTCGTTGGATTGAATCAAAGTGAAGTATAATCATATTGTGGTCACTGCCCACACTCCGCTTTCCATCTTCGTCAACAAAGATTTTTTTGCAGTCGACCTGCCAGCCTTTTTGAGGCTAGGGCGTAGTCGATACATGTCCTTCGGTCCCGCACCTTCCATGTGTTGTCCCACACACTCTTCTCTCAGGTTTAGGATCTCCAGCTCACACTCTTCCGACATCTGTCTTAGCATTCGCCCGTAGTCGTCTTCACGACCATCAATTTCAACCAGGTGGCCGTTGAAGTCTCCCATGAGTAGCACGGACAAGCTTCGATCCAAGCTTCGGATATCACGCCGAACGCACCTGAGTAGGGCCCCATTTTCTTCGCTCCTGTGATTTCCTGTGGAAAGGTAAAGGGCGCATACAGCCGTCGGTATATTGTCCACCTTTCCTATTACCCATACATGTTCTCGGCACGTTTCAGATGTCCTAAGCCACGCTTGACATTTGCTCGGCCATAGGAGGCCCACGCCGCCTCCTCGTCGCTCGCCGTCCACCCTATTGCACCCAGTCCAGCACCAAGAGGGGTTTAAAGGGGGTTCTTCACGATCGCGCAAGTGTGTCTCGGCTACTCCAAACAAAGAAAAGTCTAGTTTGCAGAGTGCTTTGTACACTTCATTCCATTTCCGTTGACATCTTACACCATTCATATTTAAAAAAAAAAACAATGGCAATCCTTCCTTTATTCCGCCGGTGTCTTGGTGTCCGTGCAAGATTCTTGGTCAAAATACCCTTCGCTGTTGCAAAGCATCCAGCTGCTGGCAGACCACAGTGTTCACGAAGTTCGCCAGCTCCAGGGACGGGGCACAGGGAGGATACTGGCTGTATCCAGCGAACCAGTCGTGTGGCACTTGGCTGCGCACAGGCAAGGTCGGGTTCGCAGTCGGTGCCGGAGACAACTGCTCTTCCTGACTGCCTGCCCTCGGCAGTGGTATTCCGGACATTTGTCCTTGAAGATGTCCAGTCGGTTGCATTAGGCCCGAAAATAACTATACCGCGTGAAGAGGAGGCGCCTGTGGAGGATTCTCCTTCTAATATCGCTGGGTGTACACCGGACATGTGGTGCGGAGCACCGGTTGGCGCCCAGTCTCATCTGCTCTCATCGGTGTCATTAGGGCGAGGTGTGCTCCACCAGGGGTGTGTCCCACAACCTGCACTGGGTGGTTGGGAGTTACCCGCTTGTCGGGTGTTCTTTGCGCGCGCACCGTTGCTGGATGCGTCCCATTTTGCCCGATGTTGTTCCCGAACTGGCCGCTGTTTTTGTCCCTTCTTCTCAGACCTAACAAAAACGAACTGCCACTGCACCCAGCCACTCTGCTACCATTCGGGCACCTTCTTCGTGGTAGTGTAAACCGTCCTTTTGCATTGCTTCATTGCTCAGTTCTCGGCTAAGGTCAATAAACCTTGCTCTATTGCTTTTACAAAGCTGCTTCAGTTTGGCGTTCAGTAGCATAGCCGTAGCATGTATACCTTTCCCTCGTCCGTAAATCTCTGGCGCCGAGGCGAGGGGAGAAGACTGGGGTGCTATGTTGCGCTTTTTGGACTCCCAGGAGACTTGGAAGAGGGAAGTGACGTCAACGACTAGAGAAACGCAGATTGGATGTTGACAGAAGAAAACAAAATCAACATCCAATCTGCATTTGCTGCGTTGTTGACGTCACTTCCCTCTCCCTAGTCTCCTGGGAGTCCAAAAAGCGCAACATAGCCCCCCTGGCCCTCTTTCCCGAAAACAAGGTCAGCTATTCATGCGGGTCCACTTGGAAGAAAAGGTCGGGGGCATCCTGTCAGCAAGGCGCGCCTAGCTGGGCTTTGCTTGTGGGCTAAGTTGAGGGAATCACAGGCGAGTTTTGTGGGTCCATTCCTCTTTTTTCGCTGCTTGAAGTTGGGATGCGTGCGAACATCCCCAAGAAAAATCTGTGAAATGCACAGCACCAGGCTAGCGGGCACCGAAGGACATGCTCCGTCTCACCGTTTGGCTTCGGCGGTGGCAAAAGCCAGGGCGCGAAAGCGTGGTTCTGAAGAATGTTTCTCTCGCACAAGCACTCGCGCAGAGAAAGCGCTTTCGAAAACCTGGTGCCCGCGTCCGCGCCTTTGTCGACACTCAAAGCCAAATTTCGAGCTGAAGTGTACGTCCGCCATGTTGGTTGCGGCGAGAAAACAGCGACCGGCGGGGCGACGAGCACGTAGACATGCGTAAAACAATACTAACCCTTAGCTCGCAGGTGTGGGTGAGGATCAATGACGGTGAGCAGCAGGCAGCCATTGTTACCGACAACGCTACGAAATTGGTGAACAGCAGAGGAATATCGACGCAACAAAGATGGCAGCGCACAGTGTGTTGCCAGACGTCCATATAACGTTCAAACAGCATAAAAAGAAAGAAAAAAAAAAACCGGAGGGCGTGGTGAGTTTAGAGCAACTTATTATCGCATATGTATATAAAATGGTGCATAGATAAATATTCAAAGCAATGGAGACAGCTTTTTAACGAGCTTTTGTTTCGTAAGAATCTGGCAAAATATTCTTTATTTTTTTGTTCGAATTAAATATACATATAAAGCAACACAAACAACAACAATATTGACGTACATAACTTGAGGTAAAACCATAGCGTTGGTAAAACTAAAGCGGACGTGAACTCATGTGCTTTAACCAAAGCAAGGGACCTTTTCCGAGAAGCGTTCTGCGCACGCGCGAGCACTCGATGCCAAGCGGCGGAAGTCGGCACTAGAAATCGAGGAAATTCGGAAGGAGGCTGTGGATCAGCGAGTAGAACACGTAATTGCAACATATATATAATTGTGTTACACAAAAAAAGAAAGTGGACGGAAAGAGAAACATGACGTTTGGGCACGCGCCGCTGCTCGGAGAGCGAAGAAACTGGTAGCGTAGCTCCCATTATCGATTGGTAGCGCAGGTAGGTCACTTCCTCGATTTTTAGTTCGTGCAGCCACCGCCTGGTGCCGTCGGTATGTGAAAAAGGTCCATTATAAAGCGACTAAAAATGAAAATATAAAAAGAGCGGAAACTTTAAATGATGTCGTTTTCCAGAATATGTGTGGCTAGAGAAACTTGCGTCGGCAAAAGAGGAATAATTGTATATCCAAAATAAATCGAGGCTTGACATAGCACGCACCTATCGCAGATTATCTCTGAACGTCGAACGACATTTTTACCGCCTGGGATGGAAATATAGCATTAGGCCAAGACATCGCAAGCCATATAACAAATACCTTACATGATGTAACACCAAGCGCGACGCGATACTGAAGCAATAAACGCTGACAAGCTCTGAAACAATCACAACGGTCAGTGTGTAAGCACGAGGTCTGCTCACAAAGAATACAAAAGGTTATTGACCGTGCAATGATTGATAAAAGAAAAAAAAAAAAGAAGAAGGCGATTCGACAGCTACGCTAAATGAAATCTCGACCCCGCGGGCCCGCGTTTGCCTCAATCTTCGGTCCAGGGCGCGGTGACTTGCGTGGGTGACGAGAGCCAATGTTGACTCAGGAGGCGACGGACGTATTGACCACTTCATCGCCTAGCAACTGCTGAGAGCAAATCCCGGGAGATTGAGCGGCTCGGGGTGTTAGGCGTGTACACAGCGCCGAAAACGGATGCTTTTGAACCGGAGTTCGCGCGCGGGGACACTCGTGCACGCAAACGTTCTGGCACGGGTACTGGCTTTGCACTTCGGTGCCGTATAGGTGCCGAGGCTCAGTTTACCCGGCAACGCTGTTTCTCCCGACTGGCAGTAATTTCCTGAGACACGATTGTATTGCGCGGAGCGCGCTTCGAAGGGGAAAATTAGCGTCGACCCATCGAGATTGGTTCTTCGCCGTCGAATGGAACATTTCGGACTTCGGATAACAATTTCACTGGGGCCCTGTTAGCTTATCACGCCTGCTGCAGTCCTCATGCTGAAACTGTGTGTTCCGTTTTAAAGTAAGCGCGAGCGTAACAGGGCTCCCCGGGCGTTTAGCGTTCCTGCCACTCAACACGTTAAAGGACGACGACGAGACTCGAAATTTTGCAAGGCAGAAGATCCTCCTCATCAAAAGGAGGGGGGGGGGGGGGGGGGGACAGGCAATGGTGGACAGGGTAAAAGGGGGGAGAGAAGGAAGCGGGGGAAACGTGGAAAGCGCGAACTGGTCGTCGCGGTCTTTGAGAGAAGCATAGCGTGAACGTTAGAGACGCCCTGCTTTCCTCGCAATGTCCGTGACTATCGTCATTGACAGCTTGAGAACCGCGGGCCATTCGAAAGCCTTCGAACGCAGAACGCTGGCGTCCGACGTTTGGCGCTCGCTTTCGAACAGTGTGTGTAAAGACAAAGGAAGCTAGCTTCTGCGTCTATCCAATAATCGTTCCAACCGGAGCTTGGCGCTCTGGCGTCCTTGTGCGCTCTCATATCCTCGCCTCCCTTAGTTATCAACACTGACTTCGGGATGGTCGCTAGTCTCGTCACACAGAAATATTTTTTGTGTTATGACATAGGGGGAAGGGGGGGGGGGGGGAGAGGCCGAAAGATCGTCGCGAAGTTTTCTTTTCACACAAGCACAGAGATCCGTTTATCTTCGTGACGTTTCTCATTGAAGGGGTGCAAAAAATCCCTCCCACTTCCGAGGCACCGAACATCGTTGTGGTTCATACGTGTGACATCACGACCAGGATCATCAGTTGCTACCAACAAGTTTCATGGCGTCGAAAAAGCGCGGCGGAGACTCGGAGAAATCGCGTTCTTCAATCAGCACAGTCGAAATTCACGTTCTGATATGCTCCTATTTCCACTGATAAAGCAGAATTTAGTTTAAGACGTTTGTATCTCGGCCTTTGAGCCCGATCGAGCGTTGTGGCGGGTTTCGGCTACGGGGAGTTGTCCCCCCTTTTTTTTTTGGGGGGGGGGGGGATAGAATTGTCTTACTATATTTCTCTTCAAGTAGTGAATATCGACGTCGTAGGCGACCAAAAGTGTAGGTGTGTTCAGTTTTTTAGATAGGATTAATGTCAGACTGATAAGGTTGACCGTGCCTTTTAACAACGCGATGAGTCCAAGATTCCATCGCACACCACCAAACTTGTCGCCATATCGAGCTTGTCGTTCTCGACGTCAAGGATACAAACTGTAAGAGTTGTGCGACCGAACGCGCTTGCACCAACGTTATTAATTTAGTTGGCTTGCACACAACACTTGACGTTTCCTTTGCACTTCGAGCGCTGGCACGAGCCTTTCGCTTGGAAGTCTGTCATGGCCGCTCGTGAGCTAATAGAACGCGAACTAATTTCATTTCAAAACCTCTTGAACCATTATTTTGAAAACAGGTGGGTTGCACCGTGTGCGGTTTATTGTCTTCGCTCAGTTGGAACACCTGTCAGCAATGGCGTCGAAACAGGAAAACAGGAAGCGATACCCGCCTTCTCCCCCCCTCCCCCCTCTCCCCTCCCCCCCCTCCCCAAGTGGCCTCAGAAGAGCAGGCGCAATTGAGCCGAGCCCGAGACATTTCAGGAATTCACAATAAAAATTTTGGTGGAAGGAATAGCTCCTTTCTAAACACCCCCCCCCCCCTCCCTCCGGTTTTCTCCGGCCATCCCCAGTCGCCCCTTCACTGATCTCGCAAACACTTTCCGACGCCCCTAACCACACCCTCTCTCAGTGATTCCGCTAGCGTTGTTGACGGTGGCGAGCTCGAAGGCCAGGTAACCCGCGTACGGCTCTGTCATATGAAGAAAAAAAAAAAAGTTGAACCATTGCCTTGGTTTGGAAGCGAAGATTTCGACCTCAATTAACTCCTTCCCAAAATTGTGAAAGGCCACTTTGTTGTCAGCGATAACTTCCACAAGCGACGAAAAAGTTCGGAGTATTCATAGCCCGCCTAGGGACAATCTAGGACAGCCTTGTCTTTAAAGGCCAGTTACGTTGCGTCGCGTTAAAGGGGCCCTGCAAGGACTTTTTTACTGGTTTTTAATTTGCACCGAATCTGAGCGCACTGAAACTAGTAACTTAGTGAAAGATTTCTTTTCTCGAAATTCGCTTTATTTTAAAAGTTATAGGCAAATTAAGATTACAAAAACAAGCAAAAAAATAACCTCCCTCATGACGTCCTTGGTTGCTCGAGTGGCCGTGAACTAGAGGAGGGGTAGTCAGGTCAGCGACCGCTCACGGCTGCCGCACTCCGTGTCGACGGCGCGAGAGGGCGCCACTAAAACATGTTCTGGATAGGCTGTATGCAGCGAGCAGCCAGAGCGGCTCTCATTGCATTTGCAGCGCGATTAAACACTAATTCGGCATGACACTTCATTGGCCACAAACGACAGCAAACACGGGGTACAGATCAGTTCAGAGTGGGAGCCACTTCGCGCTGCCATACCGCGAAACGGCTAAACCGCAAGACAAAGCTTCTCGCCGAAGGCCTTCGGAACGCTCGGAGCCGGTCGGATCCTCCTGTGTCCTTACGACCGCAGCGCCGCCGCGTACATTCGGGACCTTTCCGTATCGGCGCCTGATCCCACTACTCCTTTCTAGTATGCACCGCCTTTTCCACCACTTGGTGGCGGGTATGTCGACGGGTCATTTCTTGTTTTCGTACTTTATAAACTGCATTTGTTTCTTTTCTGATCTAAAATACTGAACAAAAACTACTTTTATAAATAACTGAATCGGTTCGCGCCACTTATATTTTGTATTTCGACTAAAAAGTAAAAAGCGGCTCTGACCAGTAGTAAGACCAGGACCAAACACGCCACATATCACGCGCTTTCGGTACCGCGGGTCGCCCTCGTCGGTAGAGGAGGTTTCCGCGTCGTCCGGTTAAGATATGACGCACTGATATTTAGTTCCTCTCTCCGTGCCCGCTGGCTTGCCCGAACCCCAAGAGACGTGGAAACCGCAAAAAAGGTAGACGCTTAAATATGATTGCAGGGCCCCTTTAAGGCCCCTAGGCTCCCTATGAGAGCGTTTGAGTGCGTTTGACTCCCTTGCGTCGAGAAACGAAAGCTAGTCACCGGCACATCTCTGATTCGTATGAAGCGTGGAATCTGATTTAAGGATTAGCTTGGAACGCGACATAAGAAGAAGGAATGTCCTGGTTTCTCGCAGCTGCGACGCAGTCACTTACACCGTGGACGCAGTCAAACGCGCTCAAACGCAACTGCGCGTATAGGGGCCTTCATGTTACGGACGTTTACATTGGCTAACGTCGAGAGCAGACTTGTACGTAACGCGTTACAAGTAATGGATTACTTGTAATTGATTACAATTTACCGTAATTTTGTAACGCTTCAATTACTTCCTTTAACGAGTAACGATCCTTGTAATTTAATTACTTTCTTGCTGTAATCAATTACAAAATTACCCATTACAATTTTTTCCCATTTTTTTTTTTTTTTTTTTGCGAGGGGGTTTAAAAGCGTTGGAGTCACTCAGTTCTGGGCATAACCGGTCGAAAGGTTAAGACATATATGCGAGCTGGAGAGGAGGAACCAGACGGAAGCTAGGGAGGTGAAGTTGCCGACCCTCGCGAGCTCAAAGTGCTCAAAGTCCCTGAGAGCGAACGAGAACCGCCATTCGCGCGGAGCCGTTCCCCGCTTCGCGTAACCTGAGCGCCCCGCACACGAGGCGTCTCTTCTTTTATTTCGTTTTATCTTTAATAACCGAGAGCTCAGTCTTCAGCCTGACTCCGGCACGAAAGGTTGTTTGTGTGTTCTGTTAGCCAAAATGACCTAAAACGAAACCAGGAGCTCTGTTCACGACACCATGATTCGTTGGCGGATGACCGACGCAAACTTCGAGATACAACTGCGGCTGAAACTGAACAAGGTGTAGAGGACAACAAAAAAAAAGAAGAAATGTATAAATGCGGAACACCTATCTAAATCTGTACATGTGCTACCCTAATAAAAATTTTTTTAAAAAGTTGTATGAAAAGTAACGTGGGAAGTAATCGATTACTTTAGTGTAATTTTTCGATTACTTTTTGAAGCTGTAATTTTAGTTGTAATCGGTTACTTCTTAGAGCGAAGTAATTGTAATTGTAATCAGTTACTTTTTTCAGTAACGTAGAGAAGTCTGGTCGAGAGCCATCGAGACATCTGTGCTTCGAATGAGGTGCGGAGTAGCCTAGAACTCGACATTCGAAACACTAATGTAACCAGTGAGATGCGAACAACGAGAGAGTTCGAGTGATTGGCATGTCGTCCCGCGTGAGGTCATCGTCGCAAGAGTCCAATCAGCACGCTCCGCGAACTTCGGCCCCAACTTTGTGCTTGACGAGACTCGCGATAAATACACGCTGTTCATACAAAGGAGAACGCCATACACCCTCGTACAACGAGAATGAGATACGTCCCGTTGTCGTGCGCGCTGTCATAAAACCAGTGGGCGTAATAAATTCGATAAGGCGTCCGTCCTCGTGCTCGTCCTTCGTTCGAGGTCTGTAGGTTGCCTTCGATGTCTCTGCTGGAGCCGGTCAAGCATTCTTTGTTTCTTTTCTCCACTCTCGCTACACCGGGAACCCCTCGTTTCATCCAGACATGTCCGACCTTGTTTGGCATAGTCGTTGACAATCCCCCCCTCCCCCCAATCCTAAATGTCCGCTCACTATGGCGATGCTGACCGTGACCGCGGCTTGCTTGCCTCATAGGGCCGTACCATTTTCGAAACGTCCGTGCGCTTCTTTTGACCGTATCACATCTTGGTTGGTTCCGATCAATAATCGTTTTACCGATATGACCTCAATGATGGTAAAGACTGCGCAACGCACGCACTATGCGGGGAGCAAGTTCGTCTGCTTCTTGAGCAGGAGTTTCGGTGGCATCAGAACGGCGCCAAACTCTTATTGGCTGATTGAAAAAAAAAGAAAAAAGAAAATAGTGGGTAGACCTTAAGGCGCCTAGCATTCAGGTCTACCCACTCTCCTTTCAATCAAAGCCAATCAGAGCTCGGCGTCGTTCTGACGTCCCCGCAACTCCTGCGCTAGAAGCAGACGACTTGCTCTCCGCATAATCACCGACTCGCCGACTGTTTAAAAAAGGCCGGGGCGTGGCGAGTCCCGAGCATTTTACTATCGGTCCGCGGAAAAGAGTTTTAGTAGATCATACCGATGACTCCGATAACGATACCCGATACACCGCCAGCCACCTTCCCGCATGCATCGTATCGTTATCGGGTCCCATTATCCGGGGGGGGGGGGGGGGGGTGTCTTTCTTTGGCATTGGCAGATAAAAAGGCCGAAGAACGAATCGCGAAGCGAGAATAGTGGGCGTAATAACCCGAGCTGCAAGCTTCTTAAGCTGCACTCGAAAAAACGCCCGTGCGTCTACTTTCCCGCGCAACACTCGGAGAGCCAATCACCGAAACTTACGGAGGCAGCTCAGCGAATGACGATGCCGAAACTACACTGTAAAAAATGGACCGTAAAATTTACGGTCAAATACCAGGCAGCTGATGCTGCCAAACTTGTACAGTAAAAATAACGGTGCACTGTAAATCTGGTTTACGATAAATTTAAACGGCGACCGTAGAAATCTACGGTCGCCGTTTAAACTTACGGTAAACCAGATTTACAGCGCACCGTTCTTTTTACGGTGCAATTTAAACGGCGACCGTAGATTTCTACGGTCACCGTTTAAATTTATCGTAAACCAGATTTACAGTGCACCGTTATTTTTACTGTATAATTTTGGCAGCATTAGCTGCCTGGTATTTGACCGTAAATTTTACGGTTCATTTTTATGCGACCGTAATACGTTGGAAACTATCTTACTGGACCACACCATTATAGTCATTTGAACCGCGTAAACCATACAGCGTAAGAAAAAAAGCTCGGCGGAGTATTTTGGGGTTGTTGTGTTGCACTATTCAACTGTCTTTAATTGCGCATATCTAGAGTGAATAAGCAGTCATGCACAGACAATTTTGTCTGCGGCGAGGTCGGCTGCTCTAGCAGCACTCGATGCATTAATATTTCTGACCCGTGCTGTCAAATAAAAGTAAAAGATGTTATATTTATTTGCATTTCCATTTATATTCCGACATGTCGTCGATTCACTGAAGAACCTTCACGTTTACGTATGTTTTCTCATGTTTTATTTGGGTTCCTCGTTCAGGGTTGATCCCAACATCTGTAAGAACAGATTTACGAAGTAGTTTGTTTACTACCGCAGCTCATAATACGCCAGTTAAAAAATAATTAGACAATAAATACCTAAATTGGCCAGTGACTAAAGCTTTTGAAGCACTGATCTTTCGAATAAGCCCAAGTAGCCTAGCACCCAGTATTGTAGGTTAATAATACTCCCCCATATGGACTTCTAAATTCACATACACTTTTTTTACCAATCTCACACCAGGTTAAGGACCGATCAGCCATTCACCTAATTACATATTTTGATGAGTTTTAAAATGCAAATAAAGAACGAAAGGGTATATCTGCCAGTTCTCAACTCTCAACGCAACACATTATATCATTATAATTTTGAACAGTAAAATAGATCATTAATATTTTTTTCTCGCTCTACACTAATAAATTGCTCTAAAATTAGTTGTCTTTATGTTAAGCAATTTCCACATCTTTGAATGGACACACTGGTAATATTATGTAACAAATATTTAACTGAACCACTTTTAGCAAGACCTCCACATCTTCGGGATATTGAAAATGTTAAAGTTCAGAAAATATATCCCTACTGGATCTAAAGCTGCAACAGCAGCCCTTGGAACTGATTTATCTTTTTGTTTCGTAAAAATTGAAAGTGGAAAGAAAAGCCTTGTTATTTTGAATACACATTTTAAGTCTTTTTGAACGAAGACTATAGTCGCCGGTGGCGTCGTGAGGCAGGTACCTAAGTTATAAAGGAGTCAATGCTATGAAGAGCTAATTATATTTGAATTTTAAACGAAAAGTACCACACATTAAAAATATCGTTTGGTAGCGTGTATTCGTACACTATCAAATATATGTCAGTAAGCGAAGGACAGGGAACACGAAATAAAATGATCAGACTTGCTTTTTATTCTATACTATCTCACCCTAGCATGGCTCTAGCATTGACAATAACTTTCGCAGCACAAGTTTTGATGCAAGCAATGGACATTCTAAAACAAGGAGCTCACGTCTGGAACAATTGCTGAAATGTATGTTAGATGAGATGAAATATACAAACGAACAAAAACACACCAAATGATGCCAAGAAGCACAAATGAGCTCAATACCTTTGAATAAACTCCAAGGTGGTTCAATCTCTTCTGTGTACGCAATCTTGAAAACATAGTACGCGCTGAATAATACAGCCAGTGCGTGGTCGAACATGTGAATTCCGTCCATCACAGTTATTCCATCAATGAAGATTGAGTGCATGCTGGCTGAGCAGATGCCTTCCCCTAGAAAAGAAAGTAATGATAAAACAAAAGGCGGGAAGGTAGATATAAGATGTAGTAAATTGCAGAACTATAACTGTAGTTCAAAATCATTATAAAATTATAGGCAATATTGATGTCTTAGGGTTCGGAAAGTAATCAGTGAATGCTCACCATGAAATACGTAACAACTCCCGAACCTATGCAGCATAGAACAAAACACAATCGTTATATTCAACCGTATTGGTGCTCAACAGATCGTTTTAAGTACTCCTTTTTTGTTCGGTGTATAGATGAATGGAACAAGCTACCCGCACGTGTTGTCAATTCCGAAGATCTCATGTCATTTGCAAAGGAACTAGAGCTTGTGTATGCATGTAATTAATACCTTTTTCATGGCCTTTTTGTGTGTATGTAATTATGACCTTTTGTTTGTTTGCTATTTGTACCACTCCTGCCCTGGCCTTACGGCTGGCAGTAAAGATAAATAAATAAATAACTACAATGCTTGGGGAGATGGGTGGTGCATCTTGATTCATGTCAGTTACTGATTGGCCTTAGTGGCAGGCCCATCACAGAATTCCTCCAAAAGACCGGGTAAGTGGGATTCGTTTTGAGGCTCGGTAAATACCTGGCCCAGATTTGTTTTCTAGGGAGTATTTTAGTGTCTCTTTAACGGGGACATGCGGCGCAAACCGGTCCTTTTGGCCACGACTACGTCCCATGTACATACTCACTGTTTCCACATAAGTGCTTCCTCAAATATGCAGACCTCATCTGTTCTGGAAGAAAGACGGCAGCATTCAGGTACATAACGTTGTACTCAATGTCACGCATAACTGGGGTAGCCTCGACTGAACCAAGCACGTTTTGAAGGCTTTCAGCATGTTTCCCGAACATGCGTTGTTTTACAAGAGATGCCGACGTTGAAATTCATAAATGGTTTTTTAAACGGTTGATACCGGCATAAGAAGCTTTCCGTTCAACTTCAAATAATAATAAAAAAAAACAAGATTGTATTTTACGTTTTTTTCTTCCGCGGAGAGACATTCACACGTCGTAGTTATCATCAGGGGAATGCATCACGTTAACAGCACCGTCTTCATTAGAATCCGCACTAGTCGACCGAGTCGAAGGGTCCTCAACCTGAAGCGGGGCTGCAGGCGATGCGCCGTACCCAATAAACCCGTCCCTCGTAAATCCGCCCACTTCAAATGTGCCGTGAACTATGATTTCACACCGAATACCTTCTGACAGTTGGAGCACGTACATGAACCCAAAATACCGTCAGTGATGTGGCCTTTTAGATGTTTTAGCAAAGCCTCCCTTGTGCGGCACTCCTCTAAACATGCTGACAAAGTGCACTGAAAGCTTTCCAAA
>JABSTQ010007573.1:0-55782 GCA_013358835.2 Ixodes persulcatus
TTTCTTGTTAGCACTGTCCTCCTGCAGGAACTGCCGTTTTATGGGAACCCGATTGTTCACAATACTTTGTGTGGTCCTTACTTCTCCGCACTTGAAAGGGTAAAGCGATGGATGCATAAGGGGATCCTTATCGAATGTGCCGCCAACAACGTAATACGTCGTGGGTATCATAAATAGCTGCAATAGAGGGTTTAGGTTAAATGCCTACACCTTTTCCGCACTAAAGCAATAGAGAAACAATCAGCTTTTTTGCATAATTTCAAACCATAAAGCAAAAGATATAAAATAAAGTTTATTCATACCGTGTACGAAATGACAAAAATGACTAGTAGGTATTATTAGACTTATTTTATTGGTCATAATTTGAGAGTTCATTTTCTTTAAGCATTTGCAACACAGAAGTGTTGCTTCACTGCCTATATGTCTTTGAGAACGAAATGAATACTTAATTGGAAGGAACTGTTTTCATTGCGCATTAACCAACTGTTGCAACTTTTCGAAAATATTCATTTCGGGTAGTTTTTTTTTTGCAATGATGTTTTCCTACAAAGATTTTCTAACAATTTGACATTTTACGTTTCGATAATCTAAAACAAATTTATAATATAATTAAAGTATGCTGTGGTGAACTTAGATAAAGTTCCATAGCTTTTACGAGCGGGCATTCTGCTAAATAAAGAAATAACTAAATCTTTTTTTTTTTAACTAACAAGAACTATATATATACCGTAAACAAAACGGCCTTTAAAAATTCCGAAAGTTGGACGCAGTAATGTAATTTTTCTCGACGTTGTATTTTAGTTATCGGCAAACTATGAAACATAATTAATCACCTCTTAAAAAAGCTATAACAAATGTTTATGTCCTCCGACACGCAGCTTTTGCGCGGTCCCTTCTTTAGTATCCCTCAGTTGCTGATTTTCATGAAGCTGAAGAACCAACTCGTTTTTTTTTCTTTTTAAATATTTACCCAAGTTATTTTTTTCGACACTCATATTTGCCATGATTTTTTTCAGGACAAATGGTAGGGGACGAAAATATACCTCGCAAATTTGTTATATTAAATATTCTCTATTTCTCAATGCGTGTTCGTATGTCTGTGAATCGCCGTGTTTTAAACACAACTGCTACACGCCAAAGGTTTGTAAGTTTAATTTAATGACATACGAATAGGAATGTAGAGACTGGTCAAACGCACACCCATGTGTTCATATAATATACTTTTTAGTTAATTTGAGTAGTGAAATGTTGATAAAATAAAAAGTCCGCTTCACCAAAAAAAAAGATCTGCTTTTTTCAAATGAAGCCTCAAGAGAAAGGAGTCTGATATAATTCATTAGTCACAAAAAGCTTCAAACTAGTCCAATAGTTACTAAAACAAAATTTACTCAATTATATTTTCAGCAAATTATAATAATTGGAAACTACTTCTATCGCGCCTAATTCAAATGCGAACGGCGGAGCATGTGGCCTTCAATGATGTTGCGTTACCTTAATGCCCAAGGAACTGACTCAACCGTGGAGTGAAGTAGTATCACCTAGAGACGAAGGTTAAAGCACTCCGAGTCATGACGTAAGCATGGCCAGAGAAGAAAGAACATGAGGCGATTGCGTAATCAAATGGGGCTACTTTCATTTATTTCCTCAACGTCCTCTCACGTGGTTTTTTTGTGTGCGCCTTTATCCGGAGTTCGAAACAACTGAAGGACGCTATCTCGTAGAATCTTTTTTTTTTAACTTAATATAATCCCATAAATATTCAAAAATTATGGATTAGAAAGTTTGAGAGTGACAAATATTTGTATCCATTATAATCATTTCCTTGCCGGATAAATGGCAGATGCGTTCGAACCGCGTGATCCATCTCGGATCTGCTCTAGTGATCCCGGCACGCTCCAAAAGAGCCAGTGGAATTCGCCAGAATTCACAAAGGTCAAAAGTCGCAAATATTAAGCAGGGTGCTTGCTTCTCAGAAAAGACATAACAAAAACTAAATGTGTATCGTTGAATTATAAAGTTATAATTGCATTGTATCAAATTGCTCTTTCGTAAAATTTATGGGATCTTCTCATGTGGTGAATTCTTCATTCTGCACTCCGTGTTTTGCTCGCGTGGCACACATCATTGAAGTTCTGTGTCGGTCCACTTTCAAAATTTACGTATTTACGAGAAGTTGAAACTGTTGACAAAACGACAAAAATGTATATGTAATGTTAAAAATGCATTATGCTGTCAATAACAAAATAATATCAACGCCTTAAGGTGCTCGTTTCCAGAAAAACGCTCTACGAAAAATACAGAGTGGTATGCAAATTTTCGTTTAATTGGCATCAAAGCCGTGTTGAGAAAAGGTCACAAAAATGTTCCTTACGTTATCAATCATTTGGGTGTATTGATGTATGTGACCTAAAGGTACAGTAAAATTATCATCGGCCAGACTGAGTCCCAATATCATAAATAAGAAAGTCGCATTGACTGTCCATGCCATCTGGTCAACCTGAGGAGAGAAATCATGATCAGCGGACTGTCTCAAAACTAAGGAAGTATAACTTTTCTGGTACAGCATATAATATTAGGAATGTGCGAACCTCTAAAATTTCTTCGGGAATCAAATTCAAATCAAATAGGGCCGAACATTCGCCAAGAAGTGGACTATCTAATCGAATATAAAGGGGCGCTAAAGTGCTTTCTGAGATCCTAGTTTTCTGGTCAAAACTCAATCTACGAGCTCTAAACATCCTAAAAAACCGGTAGTTACATTCATGCGCGGCCGACTTCATATTAAAAAGAAATAAAGTATAAGAGGTTCTTTGTTCTTAAATTTACGTTAGTTTGGCTTGCTGCATAGATATAAAGGTAAAAGTGCATTCCCGTTTCCTGGTAGAAGTCCAGAGGGAAACTGTGGTGCGGTCCATGTGTCCAACGTTGAAAGTCTGGCGGCCCGCTAGGATGGAGGCCCACCCGGCTAAGATGGCGCCGACGGGTAGCTTGAATGTCCGGGCACGTCAAAAGCAAGTGCTCATACGTGTACGTGTGTATGTATGTATGTACGTACGCGCGTGTGTATGTGTGTGTGCGTGTGCGTGTGGTGTGTGTGTGTGTGCGCGTGTGCGTGTGCGTTTGCGTGTGCGTGTGCGTGGTGTGTGTGTGTGTGTGTGTGTGTGTGTGTGTGGTATGACCCTATATGTCTCGGACAGCCGGTGTGATCGCTGCACTCACATGAACTTTTCGGAGCGAAACCTCTTCTAGGTGAGTGGAACAGCCATGGAGTTTTAAACCACACGGAGAAATTAGAGCCTGTGTGGTACGCCGCAGCGTCTCTTTGTGAATGACCAGATTATCAGTGGCCGTCAAGAAAAAGCGGGTAGACTATCGTTCGAGAATGACATGCAGCACCTGCCGCGGCATGAGCGGTAACATTATAACGGCGAATCCAGCAGACTCCGACCGGGCAGGGGCGCTCGTTCACAAACCGATATGTCTGTTGCCATTCCAAAGGAGCGATCAAAGCGACGTAGTGAGTGAACAGCCTGCATCAGGTCGGTGTAAAAAAGGACACGATGAGCACGAACAGTAGCAATCAGTGGCCAAAAAGTGGACAGAGCGTCCCAGAGAGCCAACGACTCTGCCAACTCCGAGGGGGTGTCCGGGGGGTACGAACGCGTTTGATTTGCAGTCGAGGTAGAGGGGAAAACGAGGCTTGCATGGAGCCTTGATTCCTTCAGTCCAGTATCCGCATAGGCTACCAGGTTATAGTCCGCGGACACCATTGAGGGAAAACTAAACATAGTTAATCCCGAAAAAAAATGGAACTTCCCTGTCTGAGGGCCGCCGCTAGGTTTGTTGCCTGTCACTGGACAGTGGCGCCAAGGGGATAACAGTGTAATGGGGGAGTCCACTAATGACACAGGTGGATTCATATTACGTGCCAATGCAGCCGCAGCTGGAGTTACGTCAATCTTCAAGGCCCGGGCTTGGCGTCGTTGATGAATCAGTAAAAGCATCAGTGTTTACAAAGCCAAGGCGACGCTGAGCAAGAGTAGTGAAGTCCACACCGAGCACGTGGGGCGTAGACACGTCCGTCGAGACTCCACCGGCGAGGGTTAGTTTAAGAAGATTCTTGCAGAGCTTGGGCCCCCACTGTTAGCGATGGACATTGAGGCAGTCTTTTCGGGTGAGAGGGTGAGCGGCTCCCAATGGCAACAGGTTCTAGTAGACTCCTGCGCCGCAAGAAAGCCTCATATTTGACGTTTCAGAGAAGAATGGGTGATCCAAACTTTTACATCATCCGCGAATATGAGAAAGTGGACATCTGAGATATCCGAGCTTGAGGCCCCAAGATATTGGTAGGAATAATACATTGAAAAACAGCGGGGCAAGGATAGACCCTTCTGTCACCCCCGATCCTGTGTAAAGTATCCAAGGCTGGCCCCTTCAAGGCGCACCGCGGAAAGGAGTGGTATTGAAGAAAGGAGAGGACGAAGGAGCAAATCTGATCAGGTAGATGAAGCCACCGAAGAATGTAAACGATAGCCGCGTGGCTACCATTTCAGTGACGAAACGTATATTACCAGATCGTTCCCGCCTTAATAAAAAATGAATAGACCCTTTTTTTCTGAGAGTGCGCTCACTTGAACGAGAAAACAAAACCGAATTACTTTTTTTTTAAAAACAGGAGACGACGAATGAAAAAGGGGACAAACACAAAACGTCTCACATGAGACGTGTTGTGTTTGCCCCCGTTTCGTCCGTCGTCTCCGGTTTTTCAAAACTATTAAACGCAAACTAGCTCGCCTTTCTACTCCCTCTATATTACACGCACAAAAAATGATCATCTAAAACAATCGGCAGTAGATTTTGCTACAGCCACTAAAAAACACACGCACGAAATGAGAATCCCAATATACTGCTAAAAAGTAGGTGATAATCGAACCAATACTCACAACACGTGAACTGCCCTGGGATGGAATAGTGGCGGTACGACCGTTTATTGCTGTTAAGTGAAGCAGTCAACGCTCAGAGCGTTCTTTTAAATAAGACAAAATGGTTGCCAATCAAAACAACAAAAATACGGCCCGTAGTTCATTTTCCCTATTACAAAGACCGCAGTGGAGGCTACTGGCAATCTGATTCGCTCGAACACCGTAAACGTATTGAGTGTCGAAGTGCCTCGGGCATCGCCGCGCCTCTCCCGAAGGTCACATGACTCTTCTAGATTGGCTCTGCCAGCTCTAGGCGTTCCCTGCGGTTTATGTTAAGGCGCAACGCACTGGAGTTCGGTGAACTTTCGTGGAAACCAGAGGACAATAGAAACAAATGGAAACTTGCGTTGTATTTGCGTAGTTCACGTTGAAATGCGTAAACGCATTCGTGAAGGGGTGGTTGGCCACGGTGAGAACATGAAAGGGGGGGGCTTCCTATTTTGATAAATTCAAGCCCCCCACCCCCAAGTTAAACCTTCAGCCTGTTAAATAAAAAAAAAGTGAAGTTCGGTGTAAAGCTGCATACACTTCGTCATGAAAAGCACACGTGTTAGCTTGCTTTTTCTTATTTTTAAATTTTTTAACCCGCAGCACTGTGCATTGTTGTAAGCTAAAACAAATATAAAAAAAAAAACATTTCCTGCACAATCTTGGCATGGGGTACAAATATTGATATTTTTAACTCGGTTTGTTTAGCACTTACGCTATTTCTGACTAATTTTAATCTCACAGCTTATTCATCATTAGGAAGGCTTTTATTGTTCATGAAAAGAAAAAATCAACAAATTAATACTTTTCTTAAGTTATAGCAAACGATGGCTTCTTAATCAGCTGCGTCCTCGTTTATGAACACAGTGTTTTGGTTTAGAACTTATTGGAAGGTAAGCGGTAATACCAACTATTAATGCCAGTGGCTTTATGATAGATACTATGCAAAATCGTTCACATGTAAGTCTTCACTTGGAGTGCAAAGAACTGCTATCCAATCTTGTTAGTCATATCACTGACATTTGCGTTGCCTTGCCAGGGCAAAGTGTGCAGCAAGATTTCGCATTCTCGTAAAAGGTTTCCTATTAAATATTTTATATTTAGAAAAAGTCTTCCGACGCTGTGCACGCTGTGCGCGTAACACTGGCAGTAAATGGCAAGAGAAGCAAGCGGTAAAAAAGCTTGGCTAAATGTCTTAAAGTTTATGCGCATAATTGCGATTGCTTGCATGGTCATTAAGAAACGCCGTGTATATGCACATTTCATGTGCAATTAGTTTAAAGCGTGACACAAAGATGTTTAATATTTGCCTTTTCTATGCGACTTCATTATCTATTTATACCTGGGTGGTTTCATTTGAAATCGAACACGCTTGTCGGGGTGGGTCTTTCGATTTTTTTTTAATATATGTAATTGCCCCATTTCTGGAAAGAACAAAACCGCTTTTCAAAATTTAGAAAAAAAAGATATTTCGCTTCACAAAAAAATATTGAGTGGAGCAGGGTGAAAATCTGTTTTTTTACTCCGTGACTTTTCTACCCAGTTCTGTGCGCTGGTATGAATACGGAAAGCATACAAAACTCACAGTAATTTTTTGTGATCTTGTATGTTAGTTCGACTATTTTATAGTTCAAGGGAAAATATTTTTGTATTTTTGTTTATTAAAGTAAAAAATGACAAACATCGTCTTTTTGACAAACCGGTGACATCTTCAGAGCCTTGTAACTCATGAGTTATTATATTTTTCGCTTACCAAATACTATACGGGTGTAGCCCTATACATGGGCTATCGACGGGCATAAGTTTAGTTTATTGTATTTTCACTGATTTTTGATATAAAATTTGAAATATCGTCGAAAATGAAATTAACCGATATTTTGAACCCACTTTATCGAAAAAAGGCCGTTTTTTATTTCGTTCAATTTTTTTATTATTGCTGCCGATCATTTGAAGTTTCAATTGGCTTGATGCGATTTCCCCCTTTTGTTGTTGTATATTCTCTAGAAGTGATCAAAATCGCTCCCACGTGGCAATCCGGTGACATTTTCAGAGCTTTGTAACTCACGAGTTATTATATTTGTCGCTTACCAAACACTATGCGGGTGTAGCCCTATACATGGGCTATCGACGGGCATAAGTTTAGTGTATTTTATTTTTACGGAATTTTTATATAAAATTTGAAATATCGTCGAAAATGAAATTAACTGATATTTTGAACACACTTTATCGAAAAAGGCCATTTTTTATTTCGTTCAATTTTTTTTTTTATTATTGCTACCGATCATATGAATTTTCAATTGGCTTGATGCGATTTCCTCCTTTTTTGTTGTATCTTCTCTAGAAGTGATCGAAATCGCTGCCACGTTCTCAGAACGGCCAAACGCAGTTTCCGCAGGTCGGCTTCGCTGCAAAGACTGTACTGCTTATTTGTGTGTTGAAAGGCAGCGGGTAAATTCATTTGGATTGAGAACACTCGTGCTTGGCTACATAGTGTATTTTCTTAATTTTGTAATGATGGCAACTGACATTCCTTAGTTCGATCGTTAGCGGTGCAGCGGATGTACCATCATCCGATGTCTAAAGCCAGGGTACAAAGGGCGGAGAAAACTGAACGAGCTCTTATGTAGCAAGACCGGGGTCATATATCTGTTTGTCTTATACACAGGTTGCAAGGCTTGAAGCACTTCGCCACAGTACACAATTTTCGTTCGCAGGTCGGCTCCTTCATGCGGACGTCAAAGGACTTCGTTAAAAAAAATTAAAACAATGACAAGAAGCGTTCAGCTTTTCGACTTACCGGAGAAAGAAATCGATATATTCAGGAAGCACAAAAAAGAAGAATGGGCCTTACGCTCCTCACTTGTGTGGTGTGTTGCAGATGTTGGGCGCGTGAGTCAATGAAATACGTTTGGCTAAAAACAAAACAACTGTATTCAGGATGGTTACAAGAATGGTACTCCATTCGTTTCAACAGTTCTGTCGGCCTCTGCCCAGTGATGTTCCATACCATGTCCAAAAATTCCCTTTCTTGGGTACGAAACTTCCCTATGTGAGGCACTTTTTCCCTGCAAAATTTTGAAATATCCCCGCATATTTCCCTGCATTTTGTTACCTTTATTTTCGCATCAGCTGATTTCTGTGGTCATGCAGGCCACTATGTGGGCATTTTACCACAAAAGCTGCATGACATCGCATGTTTAAAGAGAAGAAAATGTTAGTGCACTACCGAAAAACCAAGTATAACTTTTCGCTATGTGGATTACGGAAAATTTCAACTTTCTAGAAACAATTCCAGTTAGATTTTCAGTTTCATGAGTGAAAAATTATATTGACTAAAGTACATCTATAATGTACTTGGTGTAAAGTACAAAGCAAATGAGAGGTTACGTACTTCAAGAAAGGTAGTAATTGTACATTGGGTGCAATTTACTTGAGGTAAAGTACTATAAATATTACATACTTCCAAGGTACAAGTACTTTTTAACACAGTCTTTCATGGGGGTAATCGAGGGTGATTCAGTTATTTTCCAACGAAGTCAAGTGGCCATGGAGTAGTTGTTTCACTCTCGCTGACCAACTATTTAACACCATCATCCTATACGGAACTTATTTGCATTGGTCTTATAGCCGCCATTACTTCACTCAAAGAAATTACCAAATGATATCTTGAAAAACGATAGCCTTTTCTTACATAACAATACACTCTTTTTTTTTTCAAAATAGGAGAATATATTTTGAAGTCGGAAGTTGTACCTTTGCTCGGAAAGTACCGGAAAAAAATACTTTAAATAAAGTACAAGTACATACTCGGAGAATGTACTTCGAGTTAAGTATAAGTTTTCTAAACCTACTTGAAAAGGAGTCATTCAGACACCTTTTTTCTGCACCACAAGTTTTTCCTGAATTCCCTCGTTAATCCTTAAAATTCCCTGCAAACGTGGTAAAATTCCCATTTCCCTTTTCACCAAAATTGAGACCGAAAATTCCCTGAAAAAGGGAAAATTCCCTGCATGGAACATCACTGCCTCTGCCGCGGTCTCGTTCCCCCGTTTCGTTCCGATCTTCTCTCCCCCGATTCTCAAAATCCTCCTCCCTCGTTCTCCAGTCTCGACTCTCGGCGTCCGTCCGGCGCCTTCCCCCTCTCGTCTTGCCCTCACCCCAGCCCCCATCGCCGCGCTCAGGCTCAGGCAGGATGTCGGCTCGGGTTTCACCAACACCACCTAGAGCTAAGGCCGTAGCGCTTCCCTCTCTCTCTTCAAGGAGCGTCGCCATGAGTAGGCTGAACTGGTAGTGCGCTTCTCCACAGGGCTCCCCTTGACAGTTGGCTTCTTTGCAAAGCACGTTCTCTTTTACTTTCCCTCTCTCTCTACGCTTGACGCGGTGCAAACAAAAAAAAAGAAAAGAAAAAGGCGCCACGGCGTCGCGTTTTGTTTTCCTTTTTTTACTTTTTCTCCCCAACGGTCGTCCGTCGCGTTCCTTTCTTTGACGGCTTTTTTAGTTACTCTTGCGGGTTGGGTCACGTGACAATGAGGCTGGAGGAATCAACTAGAACAACGCTAGAAGCGAGTAGGTTTTTGGACGCCAAGGGTCAGAAGTTCAACTCTCGAGTGAGATCGAGCACATTTTGGAATACAACACAACCGCGGCCTCGTGTGGGAACGTGAACGTTGCTTTTCGATTGACGGTGCTGTCCACTGGTGCTGTCATTCCGTACAGACGTTGTTTATCCGCGCATTGGCGGAAAACTGGATGTTAAAGTGTCCATATTTGAGTTTCTGCAAGGATGACTACGAAAGCGTGGACTATACAGCGAATCGACGGGAAGATCTCGCTCCTTGACGGCATGGCAGGGTGATAATTTTTGAATTTTTATGATCGTGGTTTCGTTTCTTGTTTTTACTTTTCGCTGAATGCATACATGGGAGTGATTTGGTTGTGGCCTAGAAGCAACATATTCAAATGCTCGCGATACTTGTAGGTGCAGACCTAAATAAAAATGGCTTGATTTATGAGTTCAGATTGGAATGATTTTCGAGGTATGCAAGTGATAGGTTATCGCGGTTGCAACCAGCCCATGAATGTAAAAATTAAATAAAAAAGAAGTACATCGTGTCGCTTCTGTGTATCCTCATCGGAGCGCAGAAATGATCCGCCGCAACTAACTAGTAAGACCTATATTATAGCAGGTTTTTGAACTCTAGTTAGGAGTGCACGCAGGCCGGAATATGGTTCATTAACCAGTTTACTTATCCATACACCAGAGCCATATACTAACAATTTAGCTGGCGCCCCTTCAGGCTCCCCAAGGAATCCCAACACACGCCAGGAAGCTCTATGGAGCATATTATTATTATTATTAATTATTATCATTATTTTTTGGACCTGGTTCTATGTGCTCGTGCAATAAGCATTATTATTATTATTATTATTATTATTATTATTATTATTATTATTATTATTATTATTATTATTATTATTATTGCGCATTCGGCACATCAAATTCAAGAATAATTTTAATGTTTGTGATCCGAAATACCAGATCGAAACACTGCCAGGGTTTTCTCTAAAATACGGAACCACTTCAGCTACACTTTAAAAAAGAGCATTTTTTCTTCTTTTTTTTGTAATTTTATAACCATTTTGTTATTACATTACCTTTCTTTGGATTAATATGATTTCCTTCTTTTTCGCTCTATTTCTTGCAGAAGCGGTCAAATACACATCCCGGATACTGCTTTGATGAACTCGGGCTACTGTACGGCCTCCATGGGAAAAGCTGAAAACTGACAGCATAGAAGAGTGCTTCGGAATGTATAGTCAACTGGCTTGCTTCTAATATCACGTGTCTGCAAGGCACATTTACGAAGATGAAAACAAAATACTGCCGAGGAGCACTCTGTCAACGATCACTACAGCTAGCATGGATGGAAACTAGGAAGATCTTCCCAAGCGAGCGGATACTTGACGCCCTGCCTGCAACGTGATATACCTGCAATGTGGCCCTGGGCTGTAAAAAATAAGACACGGCCTCCCGGTCCTGGGCTATGTGGCCAGCCATGCAGTCTACACCACCTTGAAAAGCCTAAAGGGCGAAAAATGCAAGGCCGCATCAACAGCATGAAACAAGTTGGCTACAGTTTGCTCGCACAGGAAGACTGTGCTCTCGCAATGAAACTCGTTATAGAAGGGCTTGTTTTTCCTGGTGCAAATTCTGTAGAACACAACTATGTTGTTCTCCAATTGGTGATGCCCAGCCAGTGCCGATTTGTTCCATATCTCATAATGGAACTACTCGCCGAAAAGGAGACTTCCGACTTCGACTACTGTGAAAATTAACATACGAGTGAGCTCATCTTAAAACACGTGTTGTTGTCACAAGAAAGTGCACAAGCATTTTCTTGTGACATCTTTGCAGCAAGATGAATGCTCGCATTAATGCCAAGAATGCCAAACAAAAGAAAGGGAAAGCTGAAACTCTGCAATCAAAGACACTCGCTGCCAACCGTCACAGATGTCAAGAAGCGAACTGAGACCAAGGAAGAGTACGTCTGATGCCTGTGATGGTGAACCCATTGTGAGTTTGAGCTGAAGCATGTGTTGGACTGCAGTGAAAACATTCAACTGAGAAACCTTTCTTGCAAGGACAACAATACGAAAAGTGCCAGTGTAAAATCAAGAAAAAAAAAAGCCAAGGGGTGAACGCTAAACAAATTAGTTCCTGTCCGGCCAGCAACGTGCTTGCGCTTCATCCTCACACAAAGGCAACTGCTCTCTGAAGTCGGTGAATCTCTGTGTGTGTGTGCAGATAGTCGGTGTCCTTGTAGCAGTGTCTTTGGTATCTTGTGGTGCTACAGCGTAAATGCCGACATGCTGCACAGATATTGTGTGTCTCGGTGTCACAAAATCTACAGCATCCAAGATGCATTTGTATTAATTTTTTTCAAGACGGATATTTTCAGAACTTATGGATACCAGGAGGCTCGCTTCGCAGTGTTCAAAGGTGACCAATTTCTTATTTACGACTCTCTTCTGTATTGTAAATGCAAGCAACTTTGAATATGAAGCTCCCATGCCCACTTCTCTTTGTGTACAAAACTTGTTTTTGCCACCCTGTGTCGTTTCACAGACTCGGTACTGATGTACATCAGCGTATGGGGTAACGCTCGCGTATTACGGTACTTTTTTTGCAAAGATAAAGTTTTCACATTATGAAATTGCCAAGAAATAGGTTACAGGCGTTTTTTTCGATGTAGTAACCAGATAGGATAGGTTGCTTGCTGCAAAACAAGTACTATATTTGAACAGGCAGAGTTCATTGAATTGCTGAACCTATACATATTTATCACAGGTCTAAGAAAAGTTTGTCAAAATATGTGCAATACATTTTTCAAACTATGTGCAATACATTTTTCAAACCAGCACATCACAATTTTAGAATGTTATTACTTTTATACTTGTCTGGCAATTTTGGTCCCGTTGCTGTTGCATCAGGTGTCCCTAAGGGTAGTGTACTCGGGCCTCTATTGTTTCTAATATATGTCAATGACCTACCATCATCAATTAAATCGACAATTAGACTTTTCGCTGATGCTTGAGTTATTTACCAGGAAATTAATAAACTTATAGTGATCACAATATTGTCCAAGACTATTTAGATACAATATCATCATGGTGTTCCCTACTGCAGATGAACATTAACGCACGTAAATGCAAACAAATGTCCATAATTAAGTCTTCCACTAAAGCACTAACCCAGTACTTATTACTTTCACAACCACTAGAACACTCATTATCGTACAAGTATTTGGGCGTGTATTTTACAGACTTATTATCATGGATTGAGCAAATAACAAATAGTGCACTAATAACATTTGGTTTGTGAAAAAGCCATTTGTGTGAGAAATTTCTTGTGTCCAACAAACACATGAATCATACAAGATATATGAGAACTATTGAGAACTATATAAGATATATAAGAACCGTATAGGAAAGTTTTTACAAGTTTCTTATATATCTTATATAGATCTTATATGTTCTTATATAATCTCATTTGATTCATATGTGTTTATTGGACACAGAAATTTCTCATGCAATTGAGATTTTTCAGTAGGGATCTAGCTCCTTTTGAAACAAAACTACTCGCATACAAAACATTTATCCTTCCAAAATTAGAATATGCAAGCATAATTTGGAATCCCCACCTAAGCTACCTAATCTACCTAATCTTGAGGCTCGAATCTTCGAAACAAAGCAGCCAGATTTATATACAGTGATTATTCATCCGAAACTATTGTCTCCGCTTTAAAAGCTAGCATAAATCTTCCTAATATAGAAAGAAGACGAAAAATTGCCCGATTGTGCTTTATTCAAGCTGTATATTACTCAGATTCCGATTTTCAATCTACTTAGTGCTGGGCTGCCAATTTTACATAATCCATATTAGATAATTCATGCAAGATGGAACCATTTCAGTGCCTTACTTACACTTTCTTCTTTTCCACCTTACACTTTGCACCACTGACTGGAACAAACTACCTGACCATATTGTAACTGAGAGATATCCCATTTCATTTAAAAAGAAGTGCATTAATTTGTTTAACTGAACCTTGATTTGTAAAACTGCATCATAACAATAACATGCTAATGAGCGTTTTTTTTGTGTGTGTGTGTCTGTGATCTTTCTCGTTGGTGTCTATTTTTTATGTTCAATTACTTTTCTGTCTGTTATTTTTGAATCCCCCTCATGTAATGTGTCTTCATAAGCCTTTGAGGTGAATAAAATTAAATGAAATTCAATGAATGCCTCTGCATCATTTATCCGATTGTTACTGTAGTTCATTTTATCTGGTCCCATTACTTCGATTATTGACATTTCACATAAATTCTTTTATACAACTCCCATGTCGTTCAGAGACAACTACACCACCCAGTTTATCGCTTAAAAAAGAACACATCTGTCTCAAGATATCACTTTCTTGTATATCACTACGATAATTGTAGGTTATATTAATTTTCCTGCGTTCTAAAATTGGTTCTTTAAATCACTCGGTGTTCACAGCTCTCATGTTAGCTCATAAAAAATAAATAGTGCGAAAACCCGCGTTTCTAGGACGTAAAACCTACGCGCGAAGCCTTCAGCTCAGCTTATAGCGCGGCGCACATCAGCCTGCTTCCGTGACGTCAATCGAGGCGTGTTCTGGCCTTCTCCTCTAGGTGGTGTTGGTTTCACCCGGCACCTGCTTCGGAGGACGAGAGCGGGGGAGGAAATGGCGTTCTCTGGAGACTGGAATACGCAACATCCTCCCCCCTCCTCCAGCGATGAGCAGAATTCGTTCACTCGGATAGTTCAAGGGGGAAGTGGAGCTGGACGGGGCGCCGAAGCGTAGCCCCGCTGGGCAGGCGCACCAAACACGAACGCACGTGGTTGTCCCGACCCCGCTGAACTTCTTCTATCCGCCCCGTCCTCCACATGAGCCGTGGCGTTTTGTTTTCATGGACGAGGACGAGATCCCTGTTCCGCAGGTCGTTCGTGCGTGTCTCCGTTGCCCGGTGTGCTGAGCGGAGCTGGAGGAGGTACTCTTTTTGCCACCTCCCCCAGAACTGGTCCAGTAGTCTTTGTCGGTGTCGCCACCGTCTGGTGACGTCCCTTTTTGTCGAAACTGGCGCGTTCTCCACGCTGGTCGATGGGAGCGCCGTCAGCCGCCCCCCCGACAAAAAGGGCGCAGGCGTCAACGCCTCCTGCTCGTGTGGAGCGTCGTGGACGGGAGCCAGGGGTCGAGAATTTACGACGGCTTCAACTTCTTGTAGGATGGTCGTCATTTCTTCGAATCCAAACTTGTTCTTTCCAAGTATCACTCGTAGGCTCCGCTTCACTGTCTGTACCATCCTCTCCCAGAAGCCGCCCCACCACGCTGCTCTTTCGGCAATAAACCTCCACTTGATACGATTTTGTGCGCAGTGATCCAGGAAGTGTGGGTTCCTTAGCACGTCACACATGCCGCACAAGTCCTTTGCTGCCTTTTTAAAGGTGAGGGCATTGTCCGTGTACACGATGCTCGGTAGTCCCCGACGTGCAGTGAAACGTTGAAAGGCCATAATGAAGGCCTCAGTCGTCAGGTTGGAAACTAGTTCCAAGTGCACGGCTCGTGTAACGGCGCAGGTAAACAGAGCGATGTAGGCCTCTTGGTCCGACGGGGAAGCCTTCACCAGTAGTGGTCCGACAAAGCCAATTCCCACCACCTCGAAGGGGGCGGCCCGGTTGACGCGCTCTTCTGGCAGCGGAGCGGTCGGTGCGGAAGCTGGCCTCAGTCTTGCTCGCCGGCAGGCGTTGCAACGGTTTATTACTTTCCTGGCAAGCTGACGCACACGTGGTACCCAGTAGCGTTCACGTACATCGTTTAAGGTATCTTGGACACCACCGTGCATCGTCCTTCGGTGCGCGTCGTTCACAATAAGTTCAGTGAGGGGGTGAGAGAGCGGTAATAGCAGCGGATGTCTGATTGTCACATCGGTCTGTGCATTCTGAAGCCTCCCACCGACCCTCACTCGTCCATCCGCATCCACAAAGGGCTTCAGTAACGCCGTTTCGTTGTTTGTGCTTCGGGTTCCACCCACTGTGCCCATTTCCGCTCTGTATGCTTCCTGAGCCTTCACGATCTAGTAATTTTCGGCTTTCTCGAGCTCCTCTGCAGTAAGTGGACCCCCGGCCCGTTCTTGCCTGTTTCGACTGTTCTTGATGAAGCGAAACATCCAAGCGGTAACCCTGAGGGGTCTCGTTATGCGACTGTAACTGCTCAGATTTAGGAGCTCCGGCCCCTTTTCCTCCGCAGTGTGCAGCACGTGGTGTTCTTTCTTTCGTTCCTCTTGCACCTCTGGGATGCTGTCGTAGAATGCCTGACCCTTAGGCCAGTTGCAAGGTTCCGTTGAAAGCCACTCAGGCCCTTGCCACCACTGTTCGCTTTCGATCAATGTCTCGGCGCTAATTCCCCTCGTCAGCATGTCCGCTGGGTTCTGACTTCCAGAACATTGGTTCCAGCTTGCGGGGTCACTTGCGGACTGAATCTCATTCACCCTGTTTCCTACAAACGGCTTCCACTTTGCGGCTTGGCCTCTAATCCAGTGTAGTGCAATAGTCGAATCCGTCCAATAGAACGTCTCCATCTGGAGGTTCATTGTGTCGTTCAGATAGTGGGCAAGACGTGTCCCAATCACCGTTCCCATTAGTTCTAGACGAGGGAGTGTCAGTCGCTTGAGCGGCGCCACTCGTGACTTCGCGAGCACGAGGCATGTAGACGCGTCTCCGTCTTCGCCCTCCACTCGAAAGGTAGGCGCACGACCCGTAGGCGAGTAAGCTTGCGTCGCAAAACACGTGAAGTTGAACCGACCTGGCGCCTTCTGCTGGGCACCGCATGGTGCAGCGGCCGACGGCCAGAGCCTTCAGGAGTGGCAGTTCCATGCACCACTGCTGCCACAGCTCGGAAAGGTCGTCAGGTAGCTCCGCATCCCAGCCGATTTCACGTTCCCACAGCTGCTGGAATATGATCTTGACCCGAATCATGTACGGAGCGATAGGGCCCAGGGGGTCGAATACACGAGCCGATGCCTGTAGCACAAAACGCTTGGTGTTTGCTGCAGTGCTGACGAAATGCAAGACTCCTTCCATAGGAATCAGCAATTTGTTTTGGCTTTGCTGCCACACGAGTCCGAGAACTTTCCTTGGTTCTTGGGATGCTTGTGGCTGCCCGGTCTCATCAAATCCACACTGTAGTTCCGCAGCATTCGACGTCCACTTGCGGAGTCGCATTCCGGCTTCAGCCATGATTGCGTTGGCCTCATCGTGAATCTGTCTGGCTTGACCAACGTCGGAGGCTCCAATAAGGAGGCCGTCCACGTAAAATGCATTCCGCAAACGATCAGCGGTCTCCCTGTGTTGCTCCTTCACTTTATCCAGGTGGTGCATTAGGGTTGAGGTCAACAGAAAGGGACTTGAGGTGGTCCCGAACGGCACTCTGGTCATTCTCCATTCTTCGATGTTTGCTGCTGCTCCTGATGTTGGCTTCGTTTCGAACCGCAAGAATCGGAGAGCATCTCTGTCCTCTGTGCGAACGCCTATCTGCAGTAGCGCCTTCACAATGTCAGCTGTGATGGCGACCTGAAATAGCCTGAATCGCACCAAGATTCCCACCAGGTCGGCGTTAAGCTTGGGGCCCTTTTCCAGGTGTTCATTCAGTGGGCTGCATCCCGGCGTATGTGATGAGGCATCGAACACGATCCGGAGTCTCGTGGTGCTGAAGCAGCTGCGTACTACACAGTAAATTTCAAAACACCAATAAGGGTGTTGGGAGGGTGTTTGATACCAAATACACCTCTTGAACACCCTCCATTTGTTTTAGGATAGGTGTAAATGTTTGCTTAGACCTTCTGAGTTGGCTATAGGGGTGTTAATACACTTCTTGGTGGGTTTCTAACAGTTGTTCAATGAATATTACACCTTTTGAGTGGTAAACGGTGGTCTCCACGGAAAACACCTTTTCATCCTGGACACAAAGCGGTCATTTTAACTTGCAGAAAACGTTTTCTTACTTATTAGAAGAGATGTACACTCAAAGTAGCTTTGCTGACATCTCTCCTGTATTCTTGGTGATTCTAGAGAAAACCAGTAAATTTATTAGATAATTATTGACAAACTGCTGCCACGCGCGTCATTTTTTCTTCAGTATTAATGTGAAGGTGATAATTTTACAACGCGTACTCAATGCTTTAATTTTGTTAAAAAGTGTTTCTGAAAAAAAAAAAGATTTGTGGTACAAATATTTTTTTTTAAACTCTGTACGATTTATTATAAACGTTGATTTTCGCTTCATTATAACATTGAGTACAAGAGTAAAATATCTCTCTTAACTGGATTATTGGAGGAGAAAAGTTAGGAGTGGAAACATTTACTCGTTAATTATCTACTTAAGTAATCTACGACCGCATTAGCTTGCCCTAAAATCACTAGGAATACAGGAAATATGACAGCAAAGCTACGATTGAGAATGCATTTTAATGTCTTTTAATAAATAAAAAAAATTGTCTAGCCATTAAAAATGATCGTCTTGCGCCTGAGCTCTCCGATCGTGCGATGGTCATCTCAAAAGGCTGCAAAACATTTTTATTTACAACCCAAAATTGCACAGTATACAACCCAGAATCACACAGGGTTGTTCGAAACAAAATAAAAATATGTGTTCAGGATTTGGAGTTTTGGTGTCTCTGTGTGTTTCTTTTTTTTTCTTTTTTTTTGGGGGGGGGTGCTGAGGGGGGAGGACAGTGTTTGTCTCTACCTATAAGAACACCGCAAAATAAAAACATAAAACTAAAATATTTTATTGCACAAATGAAAAAGGCCACAATATCAAACAGCACAATCAGTGACAGCTGAAAACATCACCCATTGCACACACAACAGCACAACATGACATCAAACATTTGTACCATAATTGAAATCTGGACATAATAACAGCACAGGCACTGAGTATTTTCATATTGAGTCAGGTAACAAACACGTCCAAAATGGAAAAGCAAATGTTAACAGCAACATCCGCTAAAAAGTATACCGATACATACACAAGTGTTTTCAGTGTATATATTCGGCCAAGCAAGCCTGTGGAATATTTGAACACACGTTATGCACCACTTGATAAAAACAAATATAAATGCACCAAAACCACTGTAGTACGAGGCACACCAACTGTTTAGACTTCCTTTTTTCTTACTGCAGATACTAACCACTTATGGGTTGACAGATATGTACAGCTTCTAGAAATATAATCCTCCTGCAAAAGGAATACATGCACTTGTGCCACTGGTGTATAAGTCTTTTGATACACTGTGGAACGACTTAGTGAGAGTGAGTTGCAGCTGCTTCCATCTTATCAATGACTGCAAAATGGCATACTTGCAGGGCTTTCCTGTTGCCCCAAACAGGTGATAATCACCAAGGTCTAAATAGGTTGTACATTATGCAACCAAACATCAGGCGGGTCGTACGAAGCATCAGAAAGACAATTGAATTCTACCAGGCGTCTGTAAATTATGGCATCGCATGCACTCACATAAGGCCATGGCAGATCAGCGCCCGACTGGGTTGAGCCGTCTTTTTGACGCGTCGTGCGACTTGTCGGACATTTGGTCGTGCATGTGTGCAACCCGGTCTGGACTCAGTGGTTATTACCTGTTCGGGGCCTTCCTGCAAGGATGCCATTCTGAAGACATTATGAGCTGGAAGCACCTGTTCAGGCATGAGTGCAACACACTTCAAAATGCAGTTCCAGCAGGGCACGAAAACCGGTGGCACATGTCAAGTTGGATCCAGGGGAAGTGTGATGAGAAGGTGCACATATCTACTAACCTCTAAGTCGCCAGTATCTGCAGTGAAAAACCAAAGCATAAATCAATATGGTATGCTCCCCGTGGAAAGTCGAAGCACCTTATAATTATAATAAACCATGCCGGGGGTTAATTACATGTCTGCCTCCGATCTTCTCTACGGTCAGCAGGTCTGGACTGATTGAAGTCAACTCAGTCATAGTGGAAAATTCCGATGTGTACTTTACCACATACACATGAAAGTGAGAATCAAACTGTACAGTTTCAAGTCTTTGGTTAAGCAGGACAATATTCCTGTTAACAGAAAAAATTTCAACAATTTCAGTTAGATGTGGGAGTTCATCACGTAAAACAGCAGTTATCAGGACACAAGATTTTGCATAAATAGCATTGTTCAGAGTAACTGTTTTCAGCGTAAAGAGTTCCTCTCTGCCAAGGTTGTGAGTGGTGACGTGGTCCTGAACATGAACTGGCAAATGTTCATACAGAACACGTTTACAGCCAGTCGTATCCAGCTGAAGGCCAGCATTTTCACATGAAAAAACATACATCTGGAGTAACTGGTGGCGTCTAGACAGACTGCCAGTGATGTTCTTGAAGTTGTGAATTTTTCTTATGTTCTTAAAATATTGATGCTTTGCCTCGTACCGCATTGCCCATATGTTAACAAGGGGACCATACTTCAATTCAATATATAATCTGGATAGTGAACAAGATAGTGCATCTTGCACGGCACTGCTGTTGCGGGAAAAAGTGTTTGAAACTCCCGACAGAAAGACTCGATTTTTAGACGAAGAATGCACACATAGTCTAATGGCAATCTTTTGCTCATGACAGCATCAACAATTTCTCGTAATAAAAGGTACAGTTTCCACACGTCATGTTCACATGGAACACATCCTCCCACATTGTGGGCAACCTGGAGATTCCAAGCGGTTGGCCCAGGTTGCCCCTACGACGATCATGAGTGGTCATCTTGACCACGAGGGGTCCAAGGGCAACTGGCCACGCGAGCGGCGCTCCGCCGCTGATAAAGGGCCGCCGCAGCGTATGCGCGGGGGCTGTTGGGATCGCGCCGCAGGCGATAGCGGCCATTAAATGTTTACGTGTTGTTGAACCGGTGTGCTCTGTCATTCCTCGAGACGGGTAGCAGCAAGGGAAATCCCACAACATATAGGGCAAGATGCCTGAAGAAACAGAAGATCTGAGATGCGTTGCCTTTCATGTTTGCTTTCCCCCTAATGTAATCCATCGAAATGATCTCGGGTTTGTTTTTTCTGTCACAAGGAGCATAGGAATGCTCTAAAACAGCAGCATTCAGATCACTCAATGAAACCATACCCGATGTGATTAAAGAACAAAGCACATGTCTTAAAACAAAAGGAAGAACTCCCTCATGAATGTCATGCATGACGTCAGGAGGCAGGTGCTCAGTTGGCTGAAAGCCAGTGAACGTGAGAGGACACGCCTCCTTCACCCCATACAATGAGAGTGTGGACACACCATTAATCTTCATTCTGAGGTGGTACATGTGGCCTTCGGGAGTGCGTCTAATAAAATCAGTTGCCGAATGTTTAACGGAGATTTCATGACGCAAAGCAAGACAATACCTACAGATGCGGCCGTGACTAAAGCTGCATTTAAAGCCCCCAATGCGATGACAAGACAGATTATCTCCTGTTAGAAACAACACAGATCCCTTGAGTGTTTCTCCGTGCACCACAATTCCTGTACTCTCCAAGAACAAAATGTCCTCAATCAATGGCTCAAACACCTTGTCTAGACCATGCTTCAGTGCAAGTTTTTCATTGACAAGCAAAGCGAGATGAATTTGCGAAAGACGATACTTTAATGCTGTGGGAGCATTCAGCACGGAATAATACACAGCAATCATTTTATGCTTTCCCCTTTTACTTGCAAGTGGGTCACACACTTCAAATTCATTTGAATACAGTTGAATACAAATTTTTGATCTGCATCCCTGAAAAAATGCATGGTCCTTAAATGCAGTCCCATCAAAAACATCCACAAGATTGCCATTTTCTGCTTCAGAGAAATGAAATTGGCTCCAGATGTCAGGTCTTGTTAGAAAATTCTGCAAGACATCACATACAGGAATGTAATGAAACAGCTCAATTTTTCCTTGTGGTGTTCGACCAAGGATAATGCTTCTAGGCTCTACTAAAGGCAAGAAATGCTTCCAGTAGATCTCTCGACCGCACTTTGTCTCAAGCTTTGGCAACTCATCTACAAGAAGAGACATGAGGGTGTCTGCATCCTCAGTTGGCAGAACTGGCAAAAGAAAATGCTCGGAAAGTGCTCGCATGTACATAATAACATCACTTGTAATCTCTTGGATCGTGGCTTCCGGCAATTTTCTTGTTTCTTTCCAATTTAGCAACAACAGTGAGAACTGTTTTTTTTAAAATCTGGCTTATCGCATGTCAGCTCTTCACTGCCACCCCCACCTTGAATTTCACTAACAAGAACCTCTCCTTCAGGCATTCCTTGAATGGAAGGCTCAACTAGTGGAGAAGAATCTGCACTGTTGAGGTCAGGTGTTAGTGCAACTGGTCTGGAGGAGCTCGAGGAAGAAGAGTCTCTGGTGGCTGAGTTTTCGATAAGCAAGTCTTGATGATTGCGTGATACATGCTTTCGGTATGCATTGTACAAAGTATGGGTTTTCATACAACCTTGCAATCCACAAACCCAATTTCGCTCATGGCCATGTGCACTGTGGAAGTGTCGAAACAAGGTTTTCAGAGCTGTTGTTCTCCACTTGCATCGGTTACACTGAAAGTACCGGATGGCTGGCATCTGAAATTTAGAAGAAAAAGCAACAGATACAAGTGGCTGCAATAAGATTAAAGCACTGAGATTTTTTAAAGTTTGCTTGTTTATTAAAGCAGGCATTTTGAATGTAAATGTACAGCATAGGCGGAAGGGATCTTACCTCTTTAACTGGATCGCAAAAATCGGCTTCTCGATGTATCGTGCTGGGATTTAGTACAGAGATGTGGGTAGGTGGTGGATTTCTTGGTGAAAATATCAAAAAATTAACTTACCTCGTTCAAAAAAACAAAAACAAAAAGAAAAAACTTATCAGCAATCTATGCCGGCCGTTACCAGACGGTACTCACCTATTTGAGGAGCTGCCGACAGAGGGCACAACTGGAGACACGCAAAACGGTACGAGACAGACAGGCATCTCGGTCCTGTATAAAATTGCTTAAATATTCGTTTTCACATTTCCTTTTATTCTCAAATACAAAAATACTGCATCTTGAAAATCGTGCATTGCAAAGACGAGCGCCGGGCCGAAGGAAACCTAATAAAAAGGTTTCGGGAGATTGCCTGCTAAACTTTTCTGTGCCCTGTGGGAACGGTGCTCCGCGCGCTGTCGACGCTTCTTCCCTCTGTGAGCCGCACCTCCAAGTAGGCGAGTACCAGCTGCTAACGGCTGGCGTAGATTGCCGACAAGTGTTTTTTTTTTTTGAACGACATATGTTATTTTGTTGGTATTTTCACCATAAAAATCCACCATCTACCCACACCTATGTACTGAACCACAGCAGGATACGTCTAGAAACTAATTTTTGTGGTTCGTTTAAAAAGGTAAGATTCATTCGGCCCATGCTGTACAACTCGCTGAACCACTGAAGATATAAGACAGATACAAAAGAAAAAAGTGCTGAGTGCCGGTGAGCTGGTGTATATTTAATATGATGATAAAAACAGACAAGGGGAGAAAATAGCGAAAAACTTGAGAATAAAGGACAGACAACGTTATAACACTTGAATATCTAACATCATGTTAGATATTTCCGTTTTGAGTTCCACACATTTCAATAATGGCAGTTATTTGTTATACACTTGGCATATCTTTCCAAGAATCTCTACTCTGTGTCCTTGTCGCATGCATTCTTCCCTATATGTCTCAGGTTATGTTATGCTTAAAATTCACCAACTTGTCTGTAAGCTTACTGCTCTTTCGATGCACTAAAAAAGGAACAAACTGGAAAAAAAAAAAAAATATATAGTTCGGTATACTGTAAACGACTTATTTTTTGCCCCAGGTAGCACGCCAGAGGATTGCCCAACTTGGGCAAAGGTCTGGCAAACATAAGGGCCCAACTTTGGCGCAGTTAGGTTTTTGCACCATGGCAATCATCAGTGCCAAAGTACGGTGCCTGAATATAGCCTTAGTTGGGCGATCCTAGGGCATGCCAAAGTTTGGCTCTTCTCTGGTGCGCCAGAGGAGCGCCAAAGTTGGTGCCATACTTGAGCCATAACTGCCAAAGCCACGCCGAATTTGGGTATTTCGGACATGCCAAGTTTGGCCTTTCTCTGGTCCGCCACAGTTCTGCCAAAGTAAGTGCCAGACTTGAACCATAACTGCCAGAGCAACGCCTAATTTGGGCATTTGGGCCACACCAAATTTGGCTTTTCTCTGGTCCGCCACAGTTGTGCCAAAGTAAGTGCCAGACTTGAGCCATAACTGCCAAAGCAACGCCTAATTTGGGTATTTCGGACATGCCAAGTTTGGCCTTTCTCTGGTCCGCCACAGTTCTGCCAAAGTAAGTGCCAGACTTGAGCCCTAACTGCCAAAGCAACGCCTAATTCGGGTATTTCGGCCACGCCGAGTTTGGCTTTTCTCTGGTCTGCCACAATTGTGCCAAAGTAGGTGCCAGAATTGAGCCATAACTGCCAAAGCAACGCCTAATTTGGGTATTTCGGACATGCCAAGTTTGGCTTTTCTCTTGTGCGCCACGGTTCTGCCAAAGTAAGTGCCAAACTTGAGCCATAACTGCCGCAGTAAATCTTAATTTTGCGATTCGGGGCATGCCGAAGTTTGGCTCATCTCTGGCTACCCACTGAAGTGCCAAATAAGTGCCAAAAGTGGCAAAGAAAGCCGAGAGGCCTGCCCGAGTTTGGGATATCTCTGGTGTGTCACAGAAGTGCTCGTTCACGCGCCCCAGAAGAGAATTAAATTAAATAAGCGTTGGGAACACGATGGTCAGAAGTCATCACCTCCGTTCCCAAGCAACACGGCAATACTTTGCATTATCGTGCCTGTACCGGCCGAAAGTCGGTTCCAATATCGCTCAAATGTCCAATTTTGCACCACCGTTTGATATCCGGCAGGTATTGCCGTACAGCCGTTTTGTCCCGCCCTAGCGTTCGCGCAATATTGTGCGAATACTCTACGATGCGTCTGCTCCGTATTGGCCGAGCGTCGTGCAAGTATGTGTACGTTGCATATCATTTGCTGCATATCCAATCACATATACGGACAAGCAAAATTTTTTTGATCACTCCCAGAAGTTTATTAAACCTCTATCGTTACACACAGTGTGTTCGCGACATATTTACAAAGGTCACACTTCTCTGTAAAACGAAAAGCAAATTATAAAATAAAACTTAACACTGTCCTCATGACAAACAAAACTCATCACACAAAAAATCGCGGAGATTGAGAGGAAAGCAGGACTACTATCAGAAGCATGCTTGCAGTGTACTTACTAATAAAAGAGCGATATCATGTATTCCTTGATAGATGCACAATCCATCTGAGGCACCCCACAAACACACTCGAGAAGGAAGGTTGCGCACATTCAACTGACGTCTCGTCGTCGGCGAAGAGCAGTTTTTTTCGAAGCGTATCCAACAAACACATCACAAGAATTCCACGAACTCCGGTGAAAAAAATGGCTATTACCGAAAAATCGGCATGGACGTATTCCGGCCGTTTACGACGAAAACACACGGCCGCGTCTGCAACGCACGAAAGCAACGGAACACTGAAGAGCGCATTTCAAAAACCGGACCTACGTGGCCCGCCTATTTATAACCAGGCAAACGTCGACAACAACAGCCCCAGAGATCCCATCAGCGTGACAAAGAGTCACGCGAAAAAATTTTCGTCCAAACGTTTTTGTCCCACGCGTTTTACGCAGAGAGGTCACGCGTTTCGCTCCACCCTTTTAATTTGCTTAAAGCGGCTGTCGCGCTCGCTGACAGCCACTCGAAGACACAAAAGCAGGTGGGGAGGATTTGCAAAAGGCGAGGTCGAAGGGGCATCAACAACGCAGCTAAGCACCCTCGCCATTTTCGACGCTTTAGAGTAAAAAAAAAAAAATAAATAAATAAATAAAACGAAGACAACTTATAAAAAAAAACAAAAAAAAAAACTGCTGTGTAGCCAAAGCTTCAGGCGAGAGAGTGTATCCCGACCTGTTCAACAGTAGGGAAATAAAGGACGGGGGAATCCCAGTCCTTCTCTGGAATGAAATTGAATGGAATGAAAGGAAAGGCCGCTTCTGCCGGTGACCTTGTCGCCTTGCCTAGTCTGTCAGCGTTCGGCTTCCATTGTGGGCCTCGGAAAGATAATCTTCTTTCTTGAGAGCCAAATGGAAGGGGTGCTTATGTTTTGCGGGTTTGTCGCCACCCGGTAGGCCTCAATTATTTCTCTCCCGACTCGCTCGCAGTGGCCTCCCATGGCTGTCGTGCCGGCGAAATTAGGAGCGCAGCCGGGACATTTTCTCCCGTGAATGACGATCGGGTGCTGAGAATCCGAAGCAGCTCTTTCGGCGTCCATTTGATGTTCTCGGAGTCGGTCGTTGAAGCGTCGCCCCGTTTGCCCGATGTACCTGGCCCCGTAGGACAGGGGGATCGCGTACACTTCCTCCGCTTCCTCTCCTTCCCCCAAGATTTCCCTTTCCCGTAGTTCCACGGAGCGGGCGGGCTTTGAGCTTGAAGCCGAAAATAAATGTTGTTGAAGTTGAAAGATTGTCCTGTATGTATCGTCCCCTATGTGTCTCCACTTTCTAAATGATTAAAAAGTACCAACACGTCATCGGTCGAACTCCAAGGCAGTAAGCCTAGTTCTGGCACTTGTTTGGCAACTTTGGCCCGTAGCTGCCAGATGACAGCCGAACTATAGGGAAGCGAAGCCTAACTTTGGCACTTGTTTGGCGACTTTGGCCCGTAGCTGCCAGAAGACAGCCGAACTATTGGGAAACGAAGCCTAACTTTGGCACTTGTTTGGCGACTTTGGCCCGTAGCTGCCAGATAACAGCCGAACTAACGGGAAGCGAAGCCTAACTTTGGCACTTGTTTGGCGGCTTTGGCCCGTAGCTGCCAGATGACAGCCGAACTATCGGGAAGTGAAGCCTAACTTTGGCTCTTGTATGGCGACTTGGGCCCAAAGATGCTAGATGTCAACCGAACTACAAGGTAGCAAGCCTTACTCTGGCACATCTGTGGCGATTTTGGCCCGTAGGTGCCAGATGACAGCCGAACTATCAAAAAGTGAAGCCTAACTTTGGCATTAGTTTGGCGTTTTTGGCCCAGAAATGCCAAATATCTGCCGAACTACCGGGCAGTAAGCCTAACTCTGGCATTTGTTAGGCGATTTAGGCCCAAAGATGCCAGATGATAGCCGAACTACCAGGCAGCGAAGCCTAAGTTTGGCACTTGTTTGGCAAATTAGGGCCAAAATACCCAGACTGTTGCCAAGGGAGGTCAGGTTTGGCTCTACTTTGGCTTCTTCGGGCTTTTCAATGCCCTAAACTCCCAGACAAAAGCCAAGTTTTGGGCCAGAACTCGGTGCTACCTGGGGCGGGCTCAATATTTCTCGATTTAGGTCAAAACAAGTTTTGGAATAATACGCGGGTTCTAATTTTCGCGACGCGGTTGGATCTCACTATAGATTCCAATCTGTTTACATTTTATCGGAATTGTTCCCGGGACCTATTTTTCACGAATTGTAGGCGATTAGAAAAAATTAGGTCCACGCGAAAATTAAGTTGTTCACAGTATTCTTTCTTGCAAGACAGAATTTATTTATTTATTTTTGAATCAGCAGCTCTATCTACTGATATTTCTAAAAAAGATGTACTTGCAATAACAGAAGATTAGCGGGAAAACACCGACGTGCCTAGGACATCCCACGCTCCTAGTGCAATCAGAATTTATTTTCTCTAAGCCTCGGACGACCTTCAGCAACGAATTCTATTTACAGCACACATAGCTGCACAGCACCCCTTCGCCAGTACTGCGGGTTATGCTTCTGTTCCGATCAAATAAAGCATGCTGGTATCTTTATAAAAATAAAATAAAATAACGAGGACAGGGAAAAACAAAATTGGCAGCGTGCACATTTATTGGCGTTGCGCCATGGCCGTGGCCGCTTGAGGGGCGCCCTGAGTAAAGAGGGAGAGGAAAAGTTAGGGAGCAAAGATAAAAAGCGAGGGGTCCTCCTCGGCGCGATAACCAGCGTAGGGATTATTTAACCCGCGACCACCGTTGCAGTTACGGACTGAGATACGTGACATTCGGTGTCGGACAGGTTGAGAGGGGGGATCCGACACTCACCGGGGAAGGACGGATGGCGTGAGCTCGCCGCCGTACGGAGACCTGTGACTACCAACTTTGGTCGCGCCAAAGAATCCCAGAGCACATTTTGCGCAGGGTCTCAGTCATTAGGCCCTCAACTGGCTCCTCAATCGACTGATACCTCGGTGTTTACAAATATGAAATTACGGTCAAAAAAAAGAAAATAGCTTTTTTTTTTGGTTACGCTTGAAAACGGCACAAAGTGCAGTGTGATCGTTGAAAAAAGAAAGGAATTGCACTGTTATCAGAACGTAAATGCTCACCTTGCCGAAGGTCAAGTCAGGAAAGGGACCCAGAAGTCCTCGAGCCCGACGAGTCCGAGATCGTACCACCCTGGCACCAACCTTGAACCCGAGCACGCAAGAGTGGTCACAACGCCGTCACGGAGAATGGGGACGCCTGTTGACCCGCGTTCTGAGCAGACAACACGCCTTTTCTTCTTGCACCAGTTTTGGAAGGTGAAGAACTCGAGAAAAACTGCGCACGAGGTTTTCGAAGCGAGCGCAGTTGGAGGTGGTGTTGCGTTGTCATGGCAACGGCGAAATGGAGGAGCGAACAGAAACGGAACCAAAAGCAACAAAACACGCACGATTATCTCGGTTGTAAATGCTACACTTTTATGCACACGGCACGTTCTCGGTGCACAATACTTAGGAACGGTATATTTTTCAACTTGTAATTTTGTTCTGATGTTTCACTTCTTTACCACAACAACTTATCAAAGCCTTTAGCCAAATCATTGCGATGTGATCCGACTCGATCCAATCCAATCTACCCCGCGCGCGCTAGTCGTGCTGAGTAGGGGTGTCGCGAACCGGCCGAGGTTCGAGTTCGACCAGGTTCGACTTTTTCGAACTTTTAGTGAAAAATTCGACGAACCTTGTGTTGAGGTTCGACTCCTGTGCGCATGCGCGACAGGCTGGCCAGTTGGCTTCGGATTGGATGGTGATGGCTAAGGGATGAGTTAAGGGCAGCGCTGATTGGTTATTTCAGTTAATACAGTACAAAAAAAAACTAAGTTATTAACTTTTTCAGTGATTAGAATTAGTTTATTTTAATTTTAACTGTTTATAAAATAAAATAACCCTTTGCATAAAAAAAATTCTCCAAACCTTGACATGCTTGTATCAAGGTCTGGCCACACTGTTCACAAAGTCGAACCGCTCGAATCTGGTGAAAAGTTCGAAGGTTCGTCGAACCGGTTGGACCTAGTCGAACCCCGAAAGTTCGACCTAAAAATCTGGTTCGACAAAAGTTCGCGACGCCCCTAGTGCTGAGCAGTTCTGAACAGTGTTGCCAGGTCTACTGATTTATCAGTAGATCTACTGATTTCGTTCCGGGTCTACTGATTCACTGAAAAAGAATAAAATCTACTGAATTTTTTAGTAAACATATTAAAAATTTACTATTTGGCCCCATCAGTTCCCAGGGTCGCCCATCAAAGGAAACTCAGATTCTACCAGAATTAAAAACGAAGCGCTGGCTAGACGGCCCAGAAACCCAACGTATTCGAGCGACTTAACCGTATGTTCATATCTATTCTCCCAGAGCAGGTTCGACCAACGTTGGGTTCGACGGTGACATCCGGGTCAGAGCCATATATGGGGAGAGTTTGGCCAGTCTATGATCTCGCCGCCGTAACGTCTCTCTCCCGAGTGAGCCAATCAGCCTGCGGCGCAGAGCGACTGGCGTGAGCGCATGCGCGTGAACTCTCGGCTGCTTAGTTGAGGGGGGAGGGCCGCCATTTTCATTCATTCGCCCGGCGGAATGCATGGGATCAACATCCAAATTTCGGTTCTTAACTTTTATTTGGCAGAATTTGGCAAAAAAAAATTATAATGTTATTCCTCGGTGGATTAAAAAGCTAACGAATTACGTTTCTCCACGTTCGAACGCAAGCTTTAAGTCAGGCAAAAAATAAAACAGCCCGTAGCAGACGACGTGTAGCCTCTACAGTGCTCCGCGCCGACAGCGTTGCGTCAAAAACCTTCCACAGCCCAGTAAGGAAAGATGGCAGCTTGCAGAGGACATGAAATGGACATGCACGTGCGCACTTGCTGGAACGTCTTGTTTTGGTTTCGTTTCAATTATAGCGACAGGTGGATGTCCCACTGTCGCCCTCATTTGTTGATCCCAAGAGTGGCTCAGTCTCGATTTCAACGAATAATCCACGAAATCGCAACACTAGTCAATGCTGAAAAAAAAAATAAATATATATCTTCACGGTGCCATTTAACTTTGTTTTTCATAAAGAATTACTCGAGAACTGGTGTTGTTTGTTTGTTTTTTCATATTTTATTTGTGTTTATTACCATGTTATTTGTTGCTCTATAGTATTTCTTCGAAAAATGGTTTAATGGAAATGGCAAAACGTGGCAAAAGACAGATTTCGTACAATCTACTGATTTTTGTGCAAATCTACTGACTTTTTGGAGATCAATCTGCTGACTTTTTTTTTCTCTGTCTGGCAACGCTGGTTCTGAAAGCCGTTGTGTGCGTTGTATTGTTGTGGCGGGAGTTGTTGGTTCCGCTGTAGGACGACGTTTTCGATTGAGTTCGTTCATTATCTGGACAACGATGTCGACTGTTACTTGTGTTGTTTTAGTGAAACACAAAGGTTTGGCTAGAAAGTACACGTTAGCCGACGCCTCTGTCGTTGGCCTCAAGGAAGCGGTGAGCCGATGCCCGTTGCTTTCCGATGTTGTGGACCTCGAGAACCACACGTTTTAGGTATGTACGTACGTATACGTGTTTCATTTTGGTTGCGTTGCCTGATATTAATGCGTAATATTTTATTAATTTATGACTTAGCTTTTCTAGAATACTTTTGATATAATTAAAGAGTTCTTGCGATATGAAAGCGATGTAATCATGTGAAACAAAACCACTAAAACAATGACGTTGGCATCCATTTCAATTTGCCTTTTTAGTTTCGTAAAAGGTAATTTAAAACTAAATGGTTGTTTTGTTTATATAAAAAAGAACGTAAGCAGCGGCGTAGTTCGTTTAAGAGGGGGGTAACTCCACCTTTTTGAAAAATCGCCGGTTGAGGTGGTTCTGGTATGAAAATAGAGTAAAACTATACGCACTCCGGAGTGCACTTCGAACGGAAATGGCTATACGCACTCCGCTAACTCGTATAAAACGAATGGTCACAGCGAGTTTTCCAAGCGGTACGTTGCTTTGTCTTTCTACTGACCACGCGGTTTGTAATGCAACATCCTAGGATGCACGGATGCGCGTGCCTTCTCTTTGGTCTGATCTGACCTCTTCTGAGTAAAACGTGTAAATATGTTGGAAATGAACTTCTTTGTCTTTTGGCGAAAAAAAACAACAAAAAGGTGGCATAGCGTAGGGGTTAAGACGTCCGCTTTGAACGCGAGTGGACGCGGGTTCGATCCGCGGTGGGGGCTACTTTTTTCCTTTTTTGTTTTCTGGAACATTTTGTTTTGTCGAGGCATTTGACCATATTTACAAAATTTCTTATTGCGATGAACATTAAGAAAACCGAATGTTGTCGCCGAAACTTCGCAGAACTAAATGGTATGGGACTCCCTTTCCGGAGGTGCGATCGGGGACAGCGGGGCTTGTGTTGCCGGCTGGACGCCGCGAAGCGGCGTTTACTGGTGAAGTTTTGTAATTAGCAGCCGATACTGTCGCCGCGAAGCGGCGTGAACGCAGGCGGGGGGCTGTGTTAACGAGCTCCCCAGTGATACACGCGCCGTTCGAAAAGGGCGACACAAATGGCACGAGTTCTCCGCGGTGTGCGTATAGCCATTTCCGACGTAAGTGCACTCCGGAGTGCGTATAGCTTTACTCATGAAAATACGTGAACACGTGCTCGAACGAGGGCAGCCACTCCCTCGACCTTTCAAGTTAGATCCCGTCGGCTCAGTTGAGTTTAATTCCTGCAATCCATGATTTATTATATAGGGCGAAAAATTGTTTCACATTTTTACCCCGACCCTGTTCTGCCAGCGCTATTTTTGTTAAACCATTTCAAATACCTTACATTGCTCGAGGTAATAATTCCGTAATGCGCGCATTGTTTTTATTTAAATATAAGTTTTTTTCTTTTTCTAATTGGGATCGTAAATACTGTAAACGACTAAATTTTCGCGAGGACCTAATTTTCGCAAATCGCCCACAATTCGCGACAAATACGTCCCGCGAACAATTCGGGCAATATGTGAGCGCTACGGAAGCTACACTCGATTCGCGAAAAGAAAAACCCGCGAATAATTTCAAATTTTCAGTTTTGGCCGGATTCGCGAAAATTTGAGCCCGCGAAAATTAAGTCGTTTACACTATGCACATTTTTGTATAGTACGTGCCGTGTATGCATTTTGGGTGAGTCATGGCATGTATGGGCAGTCATGCTGCTTTCTGTTGTCTTAATTCCAGGTCTATGACAAGGGCTTCCAACAATGGGTAAATTTGATAGAAGGTGACACAATAGAGGACATGGCCCAAATCAAAGTGATGCAGGAGTTGCGGCAAGATGTGAGGATGTTTGTTATTTGTTTGTTGGCAGATTGTGCGTAATTTTTTGTGGTGGTGTATGTTTAGAAGCGGTTTAGAGGACGCAACCAGGCACCGTAATATTACTGAGGATTACATTGTGCTACAATTGTGAAATGTAGAATGAAGTGTGTTAAATATTTACCTGTTTACATCTTTTATGAATTGTTCAACACAGTATCAACAACCTGGCGACATTGTATGTGGTGATTGGTGATAAATTACCTGACGATACTGCCATGGCCCTTTACTGACAAATGACATCAGGTTCTCAGTAATGGGGGTTGAAAGACATCTTAACTTTCTGACATTGTTGATGGTCAAATTTGAAGAGTTTAAAGGTATATAATGCCTCCTGAATGTTGAGTTTTATAGTTTCAAAAATCTTGAAAGTTCAATTTCAAAAAAATCTATACTAAAAATTTAAAACATTTCCGGTTCAAGTTTGCAATTTTTAAAGTTTTGGAACCTCTGAGATCTTACTTTTTGTCGAGACTGCTTAGAAACTCTCACACGTTCGAAAATTAGTCTTTACATCTTTGATGACTGGGGACTTGTATTGACAAATTTGACTCGACTTGCTATTTATGAAATGTTTTTACAGTTTGAAATGAAAGGATGCAATCAGGTTTTGCGTGTCTTGAGGTAAATAATCTACTTAATTGAGAACTGTAGTAATCTGAATGGTTGTTGCCAAAATTCAATGCTGGCTTCATGCAGTAGACATATAAACTTCTTTTCCCATGCATATGTGAAGGAAAGTATGTTGCCTGGTAGCATCCTTTGTGGCTAAACATTTTTTTCAACGGTGAATGATTACAGGACGTAAAAGATGCTTGTGTCTCGCCACCTGCACTGAATGTGGACTTGCCTGGATCATCAGAGGAGGGAGCAGACGGTACTGTTCTGCCTCCTGTCTCGGCTGCGGAGATGCCAGGATCATCAAAGGTCCAAGTGGATGCCAGTTTTGAGAATTGTCTTTTGAAGGAGGATCTCGGCCATGACGTCGCAAGTCTCAGCTACGAGTTAGCAGTGTGAGTACAACTTCTAATAGAAATAACTAATTGTTTCTCATGTAATTTTTTTGTCATAGTTCTGGTAGGGTTACTGATGCTAATACTGGGGGGGGGTAATTATGGCCATTGGAAATGCCCTTTCAGTCTTGTGATTAGTAATTTCAAATTGATTCCAATTCCTATTGTGCCAGTGCCATATACATATACATAGTGAAGAAAGGTTTGTTGTATAATTAGAACTCTACACTATGCACACATCTAGCGTTACACGCCCACCCGTGTGTGGAAACAAACCGGAACGCCCCTAGCAGCGTTTGTGGTGCATGCGCAATAGCGTGTGGGAAGGAAACCCGGCGTTGACAACAAAGCCGTTGAAATGCAATGTAGTCGGCGTCAGTGTTCGTCCCTGTCCTCTTCTTCGTGTTGGAATGGTTGATTTTACGTTTTCCTAGCCACATCTGATTACTTTAGTGGCCTCAGCGAAGTGGACAGGGCTTATTACACTGTAAAATTCTGTACGAATATTGTGGAGTTCGACGATCAATCTGCATGAGCGAACGCAACAGAACAGGAGCTCGGATCTGCATTTTCTACCGGTTGCAATTATCAGTGTCACATACAGTTTCAACCTAGCTAATTTACCTAAGACACCCGTGAGGTTTGCAAGTCTTTGGAGGACTACAATTGCCTCATATCGCAGTTACCATGTCGACAGCGCATAGACTGTTGACATGGCCTGCGGGCCGTTGACAAGCCTTTGTGACTTGACAACAAGTCTTTGAATTTGCATATAGTAAAGTTCCTCCTGCGAAGGTGATCGTGGTCTGACGGCGCCTTGTTTTCTATTAGCAATCTCAGAAGTATTGCGCAAACAGATAACAAGAGGACACTGACCCTGCCCATTTCTCAGCTCCTTCAATATAGCCTCGGTGTATGCAGCTCTGCGGAATTTGGACGAATGTGCAGGTTTTTACCAAAACCCCCCAGAAATGCCCAGGATCTTATTTTACTTCCGCCCACACTCCGGACCGGAAGTGTGACGGAAGCGCCTTCTCCGTGGCGTGACGTAGGAGAGTTGAATTGGTGTATGGACTTAGTGCAACAGTATTACATAAGACACATATTTCTTTGATAGAGAAGCTACCTATTTATTGGTTTACTTTCCTCGTAGGAATGAAAGAGATGATCATGGCCATGGCTACATGCTACCAAACTTTGACCAGCTTGAAATTTTTATGACCAGTGGATTACCCCTGACTTCAAGCTTGAGCACAGATATTACAGAAAAACTGTTCCAGTCTGTTATAAAGCACACGCTGTAAGTACCTACAGATACACATTGTCACTACTAATTCCTTCGCCGTTATGGATGTTGATTTTTATAGTAGTATTATCTGTGATACACAGCTTTCCTTTGTATATATTTTGTTTGCCTACTCATAAGTAGGAGTACATAAATCACCTCATCAAAAAATCCCTTCATAATTTTTTTCCAGTTATCCATCAAAGAGGTTTTTCTTGAGGATTATGACCTTGTTCATTCAGAAATATCCAGCGCTTGCTGATGTGTGTGGCACTGGCTACGTAAGTACCATTATTCATATAATGCAGTCAGTGCTATAGTCCGTTGCTACTCAAGGTATTGCGCGGGTAAGACAGGCCGGGGAAGAGGAAGCAGACGGAACGCTAAAGAGAGGTTTTCCCCTCTCTTCTCCAGTGTTCTGTCTGCTTCCTCCTCCCTGGCTATCCTTACCCTCGTCCTACCTTCTTGAGTTGCAACGGACTATACTAGTAAATTAACAAAACTAAAATAAACAATTAAGGTGTGTGCTAAACGGCCTAGGGGAGGCAATCCTCATATCTGTAACACTTGTGTTAGGCTGCTTTTCCACTTCCTAAAAGTTTTAGGTGTTCTTTATTCATAGAGAAACCGTTAAGCTTATAAAATTTGTTGTGCGTAATATGTTCACCTATATTACATTTCCCATGGCAAACATAGTGCTAAAAATATTTAGGTGAAAGCACAAATACAGCATATGTTTTTTACATCGGCATGTCCTCTTTATGTTGCGATTCTGCACAGCAGGATGCAGTGGTACCTGCTTTCTTCCTGAAGCAGTTTGCAAAACAACGTTACAAAGATTTCCAACCAAACACCTCAAACCAACTGTGTCACATGTCTAATTTCAGGACTCGTGGCTAGATCGCCTCAGGAACAAACTAAAGAATGAGAGGCGTAAAGTGACATGTGAGGAGGTCCAAGGAAAACGACAGCAGTACGGCCATGCATCTCGAAAAAGGAGCAAGGAGGCTGACACACTGCTCATCAGGAACAAAGTTCCTAGAACTGCTGTAAGTGTTTACAGGAAGATCTTTATGGTGCCCTTTATTTTTATTGCCATGTCGATGAAAACTCTTAAGAAATAATTGGCTTAACTCCCAGAGCTCCATGCATTTGCCTTAAAATACTGAGCAGGTTTTCACTCCGAAGGAGGAGATAATGACCAAGTGTAGGATGAGCACTTGTTAAGTTTTAGAGAGTTTTAGAGCAAAAAAGCAGAGGACACATGGTAGCGTGGTCATTTCCTTGGTCTGATGTAATGTTGTGAGAGCAATATAGGGGCCTTCTTTATCATCCAACACAATACTTGGCAACTCCGAAGTTGTGGAGGGCACTTTATGTGTTTGATTTATTTTTCACACTTCAAAAATAGGAGGTGGATGCTTGATGCAACATGGGCACATGCTTGGTATCCTAGTGTAGTGACACTACATTTTGTGCAGCAATAGATTTTTGAGGGTAGCCATGGGACAGGGTTCTACCCCTGCACATGAAGTACCTAGGAAAGGCGTGACCTCGTATCTCGCGCTCGCAGCTTTCTGTCAAGTGCAGCTAAGTGAACATGTTAATGCACATCAACAATTGAAAAGTTAGGCATATACCCTCAACCAAAAAAAATTCAACATGAGCACTTGACTGTGAGAAATGATGGGGTGCCTTGTATAGCATGGACATTTTCAGCTCATGCGTGATGGTGCTTCAGTGGCCTATCTTATTAGTTGAGTTAATCTAAAGCTTGCTAGTATGCAACCCACCGCAGACAAAATCTGGACGTTTTGTTTAAAGGGAGAAAAAGTTTACTGTTTCCGAACTGTTCATAACGAGCATATTTTTTCTGTAACTACGTGCTGCAACAAGTAATGTACTTCAAATGTGTCTATGTATGCTGCTTATTTTGTTGTCCTCAACATACTGGAGGCTAAGCATAGCTAAATTCTAAAATAAGTCGGATTTGAATTTTTTTTTCATTGGATCGCTCCCGCGCTTAATTTACACATGGGTGCTTGTGACTTGAATTCTATGAGATGATTTTATTCCCCATGATGCCCATACAGTATACAGTCCACAGGCAGAATGCTTCAATTTGTATCATTTATTATGAATTTCAGAAATGACTGAAATGTTAAGTGTGTTTGCAGACAGGCCAAACATTTAAAAAATGCTTTAGTTTATTATTATTACCAGCTACGAGACAATATGGAACCACTACCATGATATCTGTACCAGTGAATCAGAAAGTTATTTTTTCAGTTTATCAGCACATACTGTAAACCTCATATGAAAGGAATGGCGGGCACCGCTAAAGTGGCAGCCAGCGTCTCCTTCTGCTAATTTACTATCGGGCTTCAAAGAAAAGTTAGCAGTGTCAGTTTGAAATTTAAGTTAAATAATATGAATACAAAATAAAAGTAGTTCTTTAGAAAATTAATTTTAAAAATCAAAATTTTATTGCCATAAGAAATAATGAAATATGTATTGACAATGCCAATTTTTGTTATATAAGACTTTACAGTATTTCAAGCACGAAGTTAGATTAGATTGTTGCTCTTCGGTCACCAAATTGATGCACTGGTGCAATTGTACTGAGATGATTTTGCCTCAAAAATAAAGAAGTGGCAGCTACCACCAATATTCCGCATGTAGTCACTCTACTAAAATTCTGCATTTTCATGTATTTCTTTATATTTAGATCCAATACATTATCAACATGCTGATGAAGGTGCACCATGTTTAGAAACTCCTTCACTGGTTGGCACAAAATTGGTTAAGCGGCCTACCCGATGTGTACAAAGTTGTGAAAATCGTTGCAACATAATTGGAAATTGTAACAACTTAATTTTTTCAAAGAAAAGAAAAATAGTTGTTGCTCAGCATCTTGTTATCAATTATTTCTAGTCCTAGCCAAAGCGCAAAAAATTTAACTTGCAAGAACGAAACAGTTACAAATGTTCTTTTATACTGCAGACAATCCGTTAAAATTCCTAGAATATTCAAATAAATACAAGAGTATATTTTTACATAATTTTATTATATACTTTTTTGTCTCACGAATCTAGCATTTTAAAGATAGCTTTGAAAACTGGTGGCATATTTTTTTTTTATTAGTTTTAAAAATTTTTTTGGGCCTGTTATAAATAAGGATAACGTGTTAAATATTTCGCAAGCTGTAATTTCAGTGAGACTAACCACGCCTGAAGCTATATTAGGCACCAAAAAGGCATATTGGGCGGGTAAAAGGAATACACTGAAATGAGCTGCAGAAGTTGACAACTGCACCAATACTCTGCTGACCGCTAACCTGACGGGTCGGTGGAAGCTCTGTACTCATTGGACCAGTCATACATTGATCTCTCTCCACGGGATCATGCTCTCGCTCATACCCGCGTGTGATGAAAGAGAGGCGGTTGATTGGTCCAGCGGGTGCGTAGCTCCCGCCGCACTGCCATCGTGGGGGTGAACGAAGTATCGTAAGCTGCACCCACGCTGTTCATTCGAAGGTGGATTTTTTTGGCAGTGTTATATCCAAATATTACAAAACCTAGTTTGTCGTTGATCAAAAAGTAGGAAATAACAACCTGATATTGCTATACATCAATATTTGAAAGCAAAAAGATTGCCATTCGCTTTTGAGATAGTACAACTTATCCGCATTGTTTGGCAGATCCCGCTTTCAAAAATTTAGTCCATTTTGGGTTGACTGCGAGTTATATAAAGCTTGTGTGTTTCTTTTTTACTACAAAGTTACACAGTTGTCTTGACCCTGATTTCAAGCAAAGCTACTGATGCTTGAAGGTTCAGGCATGAAATATGCAGTAAAAGTCTGTTTTTTAGTTACGGATTTTGGTAGACTACAACGCCTTAGGACAATGTCACTAAAATACACCTTTGAGGGAAGCCTCCACTATAAAATTATTGATATGTACAGCTTCTTGAATGGTGATGGAATTTTTTCAGATACTTGATATGTACAAATGCACTGTTTTGTTGTTGTTAACAATTATCTTTTACCCTTCACGGTCCAATTTAAATATTTTGTTTTCACCTAGCATAATTATTTCTTACGGTTTGTGATGATATTTCAGAACTCAAGGCCATGGATGGCACAGAGGATGCAACGAGTCTTAGCCAGCACGAAAAGTGGCTGTGTGTGGAAGGGAGGAAGGAGAGTGCAGATGAAGGGCAGGTCCTGGTTCGCATGGAAGTCACTCGCAGTGCTCGCGCTGCAAGCCTGGCCAAGCTTAGTGTATTGGACGCTGTCAAGAAGTACCCATACCTAATGACCTCAGAGAGGGTAAGTGTCTTTTTAACTTGAAACATTGTTAGGATCGTTCCTCAGGTTTAGGTGTGACATACCATGTAAACGCTACGCTCAACTTTTGAAGAAAAAAAATCTTTTTGGTGATTGGGGATTAGACCTTGGTCACCGGCGTGTAAGGCGAGCGTGCTGGTGACTGAGCTAAGGACCTTTTCTTTTATGTGTTAGCATTAGGAGTGTCAAAGTGGAGAAAATTGTTTGTGTCCTTGCGTCATCGTGCTCCTGGAGGGAGGGAGCAAAACATTCAGTGGCGATATAGCGGTAAATGCGAGATAAATGCGTTGTCATTTCCCTCCCTCACTTCCTTCCTTTCTGCCTCTCTCCTTCCCTTCCTCTCTCCCGCTTTCTCCCTCTAACTCTCTCCCTCGGCACAAGAACACGCAAACACTTTTTTCTACTTTAACACTTCTAATGCTAACGCTTTAAAACAAAGTAAATAATTTTATGAACTAACGCACTTCTCTCCCGTTCCCCCTAAATTGCCACTGAGTCTTTTTTTATGTACAAGAGTTTTCAAAATACACTCGTTTTCCAGAACACAGTTTTCAAACAGTGCTAAAAAATAGATGTACGACCAACGCACGCTTCAAAACGAGTTGCGCTGATGAAGCCCAGTAGAGACAACTTAGCAGAGCTTGCAAATGGTAGGGTTGCCTTGCTGCATGCCCATCCGGGAGGAACAACACGAAGCCGGGGTTTCCAAAACAAGAAACTACATTTATTAGAGTAACAGGAATTGGTTGTTAGTATCAACGTAAAACATTTCCGGAGCGTTCCAGCCGCACGCCTTCGTGATCACGGTCCGTCTCCCCCCTCTGTGGGCGTGTCCCACTCTTTTATAGCCTTGCGCGCCTGTTCCTTCGTGCGCTCTTGAACGCCCCAGACGTTCTTTTCCTCCGGGTGGTCAGCAGCGGCCTCTGGTCGTGGTGGCCGACCCTCGCTCCCACATGTCATACATCTCCGTTTTGCATCAGCAATGCTGCAAGCCCTTTCATGCCATTGAAAAGAATACCTCTTTTTTGACAACTCATTAGTACTTTTTAAATTTATTCTGAGTTACTCACAAACAGCTTGATGTCTCCTTAGTGGTTGGTGCACTTATATATCTCAGCCATAAAAGGGAGTAAGATCAAATGTGTGCCTTCTTAACGACTGACCAATAAAAGCAAATTATGCAGAGCCGAAACACCTTCTTTGTCAAACGCGGTCAACCACTTGCCTTGTCCAAATGTTGGCTACCGTCAGGAGGGCAAACAAGAGGGGAAGAAAAAAAATATTGTGGTGGGGTGGGCTGGAAACTGTAGGTCATTGCATAGAAACAGAACTCCACCGTTTCCAATAACAACTAGTACACACACATTCATTACTCGAGTTTATAACATTTTATCAGAAGGATCATGCCAATTGCTGAGGTTTCACAACATGAACGTAGTGATGTTGACATCCAAAACGTGGCAAATACACAAATCGTTCTAAATTTGGGCTTGATATCTCTCTCCTGTGCTATGTTGCAATGTCCTCTAGCATTAAAATTAGTATAGCCCGCATATGTTTGGAAGCAGCCTAAGTTTACTGTTCTAATGGAGTGTTTTACAAGGGCAAGTAATATGTCTGGACGTTGGACCTCTTTCTCTCTCTACCATCAAATGAAATCATGGCATTGTTTCTATCACCAAATACAATACTTTTGAAGGTAAATCCCCGAAACCAATGTTGTCAACATTGTTTAGCACATGTTCAGGCTTCGTTGTATAATTTCATTTTCAGTTCCTGAGGGACTTCGAAATGCTTGTCAACAGAGAGGCACTGTCATGTATTCAAGGAGGACTGGATAAGCTCGCACAATGCGTTCTCCAGGGCACCTTGCCCTGCAAGAGACATCACCTTCAAAGTCTCCTAGAATCTGCCCAGCATGGGGGTTGCAAGCGACGCAAAACGCGTAAGTATTTTTAAGAAATACTGTCGTCATTTATTTTGCTGATTATTTCTAAACATGGCAATGCAAAAATATCTTTGCCTTGTGTACTGCTTTAGCATCAACTGTGATTTACTTTTGTGATAGGTAACAAATGTAGAGCTATCCAAGAATTTTATAAGGAGTCACATTATTCAGGTAACACAATCATTGGTTCGAGTTCCTCATGCTGGCCAAAAATCCCTTCGCATAAGAATAATCAATCTGAAGGATGCATTGTTCTCACGCTATCGTTCATTTATTTTGTCACAGATGTGCAGGCTGTCCAAGTTCTCAGACTGCTCACTGTGCATGTCAAGGAAAAGAAGGCCATGGATGCACTGTTCCTGCAGGCATCTGTAAGCATTCTACTTACCTCTCAATAGAATGAAATTTAACCTGAACACAGGTTGAGCAACATTTCCGAGAAATCTACAACCACAGAAAAAAGTATCTAGGGCGAGGAAGGAGTTTCGACTATACAGAACCTATCTCGTGTAATCACAGGGCTTGTTTTTTTATGCCCCACTATATACTGGAGTGAGAAGTCCGCCATCTTCATGGACGTATCGAATCGCATACTTCTTGGCCGGCTTCAGCGTTTTGCTTGGTTGATGAGCAGACTGTTGATACGTGCCTGTGCATTTGTAAGTAGCTACATTGTTCATAAGGTTGAGATATAAATCTGTTTGTACTGTCCGTGTCACCGTAACAAAGCACAGCGAGTGGTATATGCTGCTTCCGTTTTGACGGACGATCATACCGAGCAACTGAAAGCTTGGCAGCGCCTTGTTTTCAAAAACCGGGGAACAAAGTCTGGGTGGTCTGGGTTCGATCACGGTGTCTCTTAGCATCTGCGCACCAATAATTGAAGCGAAGGTTGCAGCAAATGTTACGTCTACCTTCAATGATGAGCTTGCCAATCAAGAAATCTCCCGTTCGATTTGACAATTTCTATTTATCCACGCTGGTCATCTGCATTTTACATATCTAATTTTTGGCTGGGAACTTGTGGAAGCTGATTCCGCTACTTTTCAAGTATTTGTTAGTACATTCAGCGGCCACACAACTCTCGAGCGCGCCAGAACGCTACTTCGTCCATGCAAAACGCCCACTTTTTTGCCCACACCCGTCTGGTCCGGCGCGATCGCAGTGCCACCGCAACTCCGTGACGTCAAGCCCTTGCGTCAGTGTATAAGGGGCAACTTCACGCAGTTTAGTCTCAACACCATTGATGCATTTTAAAACAAAATCCACTGAGGCATTACATTACAAAATATTTTATTACTATTTTCCTTAAGCGAATTTTTTTATGAAGTTCTGGTTCTAGGTATTTAAATGACATATTTACATTCAGTTTCTGTCACCTCTGTTTGTGTTGTCGTTTACAACAGCTTCCTGCTTTTGCTACAGAGTGAACACGCCCCGACTCTATGTGGCCCGCCCTGTATTATTTTTCATGGCAAGAGCCTGGAAGATGCTGAACACCTCTTCCTTCACGCTGAGTCAACCAAACTCTTCAGAGTAATCGACGTCACAGAAGGCTTGGCTGCTGTAATGGCAGCATACTGGATATTTAATATCCAGTATGCTAAGGGATGCGTTAACACAGCCTCTCTCATTGAGAGTTTTTTTTTTTAATTTGAATGTGAGGAAGCTGAGGCCTCCCGCTATCATGTTTCTGAATAAGTTTAGGGTTTTTTTGTTTAACTGTATTCTAAACAGTCTTGCAAGGTTAGCGCTTCCTCTCTAAATTTGGCGATTTTACGTTTTGTTCGTGTTGTATTGTGAGAAGGTGTTTCTCTGGTCATTTTAGAGTTTAAATTTCGAGACATCTAGCTTATTTCTTGTGTGGTTTAAGCTATTTTATATTTTTCATTTCTTTCTCATTAATGGCCTAAGTTTTGTACTAAATAATGTGTAGCTACAACATAGTCATTCTTACTTATGCACGGAAATTGGAAAGGAGCCTTGTTACCACTAATTCCAGGTGTGTTAGCATACCTGCCTACATCATTTACGTGCTTTACAGAAAGTTCCGTTTTGCAACAGTGATGTCCGGTTTTCTGGTGGCACTTGTAACTTTCAGTAAGCAAGTCTCAAAGGTCAGGGTTTTACAGAAGCTTTTGTTTTCTCAAACGCCTCTAGGACCCTAAATGTTAAAACATGGTTACTGAAAGTTACAACTGCCATCAGACGACAAGAGATTCTGCTGCAAAATGGAACCTTGTGCCAAACATATGGGTTATGTCAGCAGGTAAGGCAACACATCTGAAATCTGTGGTGAACAGAGTCTTGGGAGTGTGCACAAAACAAAACATGGTAAAGCAGACATTGTGTGAATGAATATAGTCCGAGTCGGAGGAAAAAGTGCTTTGTTTGAAGTTTTCTTATTGTGTTCTGGATTAATAAAAAGCATGAATATCTATTACAATGTTTTTCTTACTTTCCGGCAGTACATTTCTCTATTCTATTTATTTGTAGTTAGCAAATCGGACTATAACAATGCTTTTATTTGAAGCCAAAGCTTGGCAGTGTTAGTAAAATACTACTGTTCTTAGTGAATAGGACTTCCCCTGTTTGCACACCTTTTCTGCAAACTTCAGCATATGTATACTAAGGGAAAGTTACTAAATAGGATTGTCTTGGGTTGTGTACCCAGACAAGATCTGGGCACCATCGACCATGAGTATGTCTGACAGACGTGCAACTCGGCAAAGCTTTTCTATTTCAGGGGAAAGTGAAACTTGTTAAGATGGAAGCTTGGGCGAGTGGGTGACTCGTAGACACCGACAGCACAAAAGTGACTGGACAACAGAGAAGGCACTAAACATGGGCTCGTCTATGAAAGGGAAAGTATATGCATGACGCCTTGAATGTTACTTTTGCTGTTAGTGTGTGTACAGCTGAAGTGCTTTTCAAGGCTGTATGCATTTGCTTTCTAAAGAAGTTGGTATATCACAAATAAATATATGGCCTTGTAACGAAGACTAAAACATTGCTTCAATGCAGAGAGAGATGGGAGTAGATGAGAGTGGCGGTGGCGTTGGACTGCTAAGATATATGATTGGAAGGATAGTATACGCAAAGGCTACCTTCGTCTTCTCGCGCAGTCTCTGGCATTTGATGCGTTTCAACGCCGGGCTTTGTGCGAGGGGATAGTGGGTGAAGACTAAGGTAGCTATAGCCTTCGCGTCTATACTAATTATTATTCCAATCAAAACTCAGCGCTCTGACGTCACCGCGATTCTCATCTCTCTCGGTTTCTCTCCACAGAGGTGTGAAGCTTTAGGCACACCAATTCAAATGGGTAGGGATTTCAAAACACCTAAACCAAAGGTGTAAAGGCTGTAAAAGAACATTGCAGGCTAAAAGGTGTAATAGGTAGCAATAACACCTATCAAAAGGTGTGAGTTATAGACATCTGATAATGGGCCACTTACACCTATACACTCTAAAAAAAAGGTAGACACATGTGACTACCTTTGGGGTGGTAAAAAGTTGTCCCAGATATAACGACCCCTAGGGTAAAAATGACGACTCCACACGTAGTCAAAAAGCAGGTAGTCAAATTTGACTACCCCCCAAAAGCAACATGGCGGCCGGTTAGCGAGGCTCGGATTTCCCGGTAAGGCCTAGCGAACAGCACGGCTTTTCGGCCGATTGAGAGAGTAGGGCGCATACGCCTATTCGACGTCTTCCAAGCGCCATCAGACACTCTAAACATCCGTCCTTAGACACCGGTACCGTACTTATTAGCCGGGAGGACGGCAGCGTGTTTGCCGGAGTCGCCGCGATTGCACCCGACGGCATCTCGCTAGATTGACTGCATTTTTACCGCCGGCGGAGAACGCTAAAAAAAAAGAAATCGTAACGCGAGGAATGGTCACGCTGACTTTATTGAAGGCAACGTATGCGGCGATGAATCGCTGGGCACCTTCGTCGACACCGACGGGAAGCGTACAACTCGCACCAACGCCCCGATATCTTTCGTTCTTTTTTTTCCTATCTCGTCTTGTTTGTGCCTACCTTAAACGACGTGGTTATCCATTGCTGCCTGCACTTCGCAGCTCTTCGACACAGAACAGTCATTTAGGTGGCTGAGTGGCACGATTATCACGATTGTTATCAAACTGAGAGGCACGGAGGACCGTATGCCAGCTGTTTGTAATCAATAGCTACAGGACTGCATAACACAGCTTATTGAATGAGGCGGCAGCTTGCGCCACCTAGGAAGTGTAGTAGTAACCGCTAGATGGCACTAAAAAAAAGTGCTCATCCACCAACACAACGTACTGCACCTACAACTCATGCGCCAACACACACCAACCACGATACGGAACACTGTTACAGGCACATACATATCGACAGTACAAGGCACAAGCAACTCCAACACAACACCTCCGCGACACTCTACACTGACCGCCCTACCGACCCGATTCGTATATATGCCCTTCCCTGTTCTGACAAGGATTAGGCAAGTGACTGCCGCTGTTTAGTAGAGGAATACAAAGAGTGCCTGCAAGTATTATTAGTATACAGGTGTTCTGTGTATTTAAATTGGCCGGCTAGACACCTCCCTTAATCTAGCACTTCGAAGAGCAACATGATATGAAAGTAATGGGCTAAAGTAACACTGCACGGCATGCTCCCGATCAGTTTCGGTTTCAGATTCACGCAGTGATAAGCATACTAAAGCCATGTTGCCCCATGCTCGTTCCGCGCGTGTAGTAGCAGCAAAAGTTACAATAATATCTGCATTCCTAGTCAGTAATCGGCTAAAGGTAACATAATTCTTAGTCTTGTGTTGTTTAATACCCCACAAAACTATATGCTGACAGAGTTTTCTGATTTGGGTAGTTCAGCAAGGCCCCGCCAGAGCGCCGCTGGCAGCTAGAGCAAGATGGCCGCACGCAGCAGCTCGCTCGAAGGCATACCGTCGGCGTCATTTTACTCGAAAAACAGTAAGTATATGGCTCTGCCGTCCTATATTCGGCACTTTTTTTGCTCAGAAAGTGTTGCGCAACCACATTATTTCGTTCGTTGTTGTTTTTGAGGGCCGTCCGCTTAGTAACATTGCTTCAAATTTCTGCGTGTCATTTTCGATACAGTGGGTCGTAATTGATGGCACAATTTTTCTATCAATTGTGATACGGTTTCTTGGTAAGGCTTTAAATGGTACACGTTTTAACAGTTTTTTTTTTTTCCTTCTAATTTCAGGTCCCGAAGTTAGGAACATATTGAACCGCATCGTCCCCTGCGAAGATGTCAGCGATTTTAGTGATCTGTCGGAAAGTGACGATGAAGATACAGTCCCCCCGCCGCGCCTGAGCCCTCTAAGACAAGTGATGATGAAGAAATCGTAGAATATTCCTTCGGATCATCTGTAGCTTCGTCTTCTCGTCCAGACAACAAATGGCGAAAGGAATTGCTCCAAAACAGTCATGCTGAATTTTCCAAAGTATTCTCCGAGCCGGATGCCATGGATTCACCATTGTTCCTTTTCCGCCAGTTTCTAAGTACTGATATGCTCACCATGCTAGTGGAGCAAACAAATGTGTACAGTACGCAGAAATACGGCAGCTCCGTGAACACAGCTCTGCAAGAGCTGGAGCAATATATTGGAATATACCTGAAAATGGGGCTCACAAAAATGCCGAACGTCAGGTGGTACTGGTAGAATGGGAAAAGGTATTCTCCTATCGCTGACAAGATGTCGAGAAATCGTTTCTTGAAGCTAATACAATGCATGCATGTTGTAAACAACATGGAAAGCACCGAAGAAGCAAAAAAGGACAAGTTGTGGAAGATACGTCCTTGGATTTCATTATTGCAGCACAACCTCAAGAGCATTGAACAAGAAGAGTTCAATGCGGTGGATGAGATAATGGTGTCCTTTACAGGAAGGAGCTCGCTAAAACAGTACATCCCAAACAAACCGACACCGTGGGGTTTCAAGCTTTGGGGACGGGCAGGCACAACCGGTGTCCTTTACCAGTTCGAGGTATACCAAGGCCACTCCAAAGAAAAGCACATTTTTGGACTTGGGGGTGATACTGTCCTGATCATGTGCTCTGAAATCCCTCCGAATGAAGGCTTCAAGGTTGCATCCGACAATTTTTTTAGCTCTTTGAACCTTGTTGAAGAGTTAACAAAGAGAGGAATACAATACGTTGGAACTCTGAGGCAAAATCGGCTGAGAGACTGCAAACTCCAGGATGAGAGGACCCTGAGAAAAGCTGGCCATGGCTCACATGATTACACAGTTGACAATGGCAAAGGAATTGGGGTAGTTCCCTGGTTTGACAGGAAAGCTGTCACTCTAGTGTCAAACTTCGTCTTTGTCGAGCCAATTCAGCAAGTCAAACGGTATGACCGGAAGGCCAAACTCCACACTGACATCACACGCCTGGCAATTGTTGGCACGTACAACAGTTTTATGGGGGGGATCGACCAGCATAATTATCAGGTGTCGCTGTACAAATACAACATTCGGTCCAGGCACTGGTACATGTACCTCATATACCATGCTATCTTCATCTGCGTCGTGAATGCGTGGAATATTCACAGGTGCCAAAGCCATCCGCTGAAGGAGCGGCCACTCAAGCTGAGAACCTTCATTGCCAGTTTATCAGAAAGTCTGATCTCTACTGGAAAAGCGCCAAGAGAACGGCCGGCCAGACTACCTTCGCCTCGGATGAAGAAGAGGAAGTTCACGCCAAGTCATCCCCAAGATGACGTTCGAAAAGACGGGGTTGGGCATCTTCCAATTGTGACCAGCAACCGACTTCGATGCAGGAACTGTGTGCCCAGTGCGAACACATTTAGCACAGTTGTGTGCGCGAAATGCAATGCAACTCTGAACAAGCAATGCAACTGTTTCTTTGAATAGCACAAGCCATGAGACTGCAGCTGGCAAGGAGGTAGCAGAATAGCCCAGTGTGTTATATTTGATATGTTAAATAATTTTTTACTGGTTTGAAATTTCATTGTTCTTTTTGTATGAATGTACTCACCTTAGCCATAAATAAAGGCACACAAGTTTGTACAATTTTAATTTGCCTAGAAATATGTTTGGGCTTAAATATCTCAAGCACTTAAATTTAGTGCTTGAGAATAGGTGACAATTGTAGCGGGAAAATGCTGGCGGCACGCTTTCCTGTGTTGATCGAGTGACTGATGAGTCGCTCTACTCGCTCCACTTTAGAATCCCCTAAATTATACTTATGTGAAAAAAAAAAGGATTGGGGTACCTGTAAAAGAAACAAAAACAACTAGCATAGCCGAGGTTGTTTTTTTTTGTGCTGCATTTGTAGAACATATACACCCATATCAAATTATTTTAAATCTTTCAGTTTTCTGTTGACAACAAAAGGTTGGCACTTTCCAAGTATGGGGACACTTGATATAAACAGTGTATTAAGCTCAAAACATTAGGGCATTACAACCAAAACTATACTGTATATATATGTATAACGTGGCTATAATGAAGACAAAGTGTTCAGGTGGCAATTGTTTGTATTCTTTTATTTTCCAAACCTGATTATACAATTTTATATTGAAAATATTTTCCTCTAAAAAATAAATAAAACTTTTAAAACAACCCTGTAGGTACTTTTGAAACATTGTGGAAATGGAAATCTGAAAAGGAGTCTTTTTCCAGCACTGGACGATCAAACTATAATAATTATAGTAATGATACTTTCTGAAGCCAGAAACAACCTTGCACCCTTCTTATTGGCTGCCACCTTTGAATATGAACCAATAAACTTACATGAAAACAGGAAACAATTAACCAAAAAACAATGTTATGTATGCATTACAAACATTAAATAATCAAAATATGAACACCAGTCATTTCACCATTCTAAAAAAAAAAAAAAAATATCTGAAAATATGAATAACACAAAAAGGGATATGATTTGCACCAAGCAAGATACTGGGCTATAGAACCAAAGTTTCAACAATAAAAAAAAATATGAGGGGGTAACCACAAGTAACTGGAATGAATTTCAAGAGGCCAGGCGTTCGTAGTACCAGCATCCGCCTCTTGCAGCGCTAAGCAACATCCTTCCCAAGTCAGTTTGCCGACCAGTGTCGTCTGCAAAGGATCTAGCGGCATGTTGTGAATTTTTCCCCAAGCACTTCAAAATTATTTTTCGTTTTTTGCAATGTCCGACTTGAAGGACCTTACACATTCACAAAACGATTTCCTTTCAAGACTTTTCATATGAGCGAACAGAAAAAAGTCACACGGGGCGAGCGAGGTCCTGAGAATACGGGAGGTGGAAAAGCGGTGTCATGGCCATTTTTGCTAAACAAATTGTTGCACTGACAGGGCAGAGCGTGCTGGGGCATTGTTGTAATGGGACTATCATTCCCCCTTTCCCTCACATCAGGGTATTTCTGCCTTCCTGAGTTTCGCAAGTGTCGCAAAATTCCCAGGTAAAACACCTGATTAAGAGATTCACCAACAGGAACAAACTCGGAGTGAACAATGCCCAAATGTTTCGATGTTTTCATCAGTTGAGAAGGTTGAGGGCTGCCCTGAACGAGGTTGGTGGTCGATCAATAATTCACTGGCCTTAAAGTGAGCCGAGAAAAGCACTCATAGACATGAGATTTCTTATTAGCATCTTCTTTGCAAGCTCTCTGAGACATTACAAGTTTCCGGCAGTTTTTCTTAAAACAATATTTCACGGCCGCATGCTGTTCCTTGATATCAGACGTTGCAAAAAAACAAAAAAAACGATATTGAAGCGCTTGGAAAAAAATATTTATAGCAGACAATGCCAGTCGGCAAACTAACTTGGAAGGGGTGCTGCTAAGCGCTGGTAGCTGAGGAAGCTGGTACTACAAACGGCCCGGCCCGCCTTTCAGAAATTCATTCCGGTTACTTTTGCATCCACCCTGGTATGATTCACAGTGCCAGAAGCTTTCGATATATGCAATGTTTAAAACAAAATATGGCAACAAGTCAAATAGGCTCAATAGACCTTATGCAAAATTGCTTGTTGATCTGACAACACTGAAAGCGTCTCCATTTTAATGTTGGCAAGCGTCGTCGGTACCAAAGCACAGTGGAGGCATCGGAGAGAGCCGTACGGGCAGTGTGCGATAGCACAGCAGCTGTGTTTTCCGCCTTCTGACCATGAAATGTGGACGAACAGTTTAAACAACCTACCGCAACTGTCTGATGAAACTCTAGGAGGCCTCTGCATGCTGGCAACAACCTCGTCAAAGCAGTGCAGCGAGTCCTATGCCTTCACTGCGGAAGCTTACACACTGCAGGTTGTCGCCAGCGTGTGCATAGGACTCCAAAAGTTTCGTCAGACAGTTGCAGTTTGTTGTTTAAACTGTTTGTCCACGTTCCATGGTCGGAAGGCGAAAAGCTGCGCCATCGCTCACTGCCTGTACGGTTGTTTCCAATGCATTTACCGTGCTTCAGTAGCGACAACGCTTGTTAACATTAAAATACCGACGCTCTCAGTGTTGTCAGACTAACAAGCAATTTTGCATCAGGTTTATTGAGATGAGGCAAATTTCTCTGTAACATCAAGCAACATCGGCCAGAGTGTGTGCCCAAACAATGGCGGACTTCGATAATTGGTGCTGCAGCTACCACACTCCGTTCACCTCTAAGCTGAGACTGCGATGGAAGCTACGTCCTCGTTAGACCAGTTATATATCTCTGTTTTGCCACGTCATCACGCTCCCGCCCGTGCCCATACCCACGCTCAAAGAGTGGGGTCAGGTGATAAGAGCAGTGATGTGATTGGTCGTAGTCATTTTGGAGCAGCTATTGGAGCAGCCAAAAGTTCATTTTGTAGAAGCAAAAAGAGCTTTTGAAGCATAACCGCACACTTAATTTTCATCTATATCACTGCAAATGTGAGGAGGAGAGATCGCAAATATTAGGAGGAGAACAAACACTAGCTCTTTAGTTGCATGTGGAAGTACCAGACACGGTAACAAGACGGCTGAGGAAGGACAGCGCAAACTGCCATGAATGATTATTTTAGGTACGTAATCCACATGAACAAATCTTAAAATACAATCATTTTGAGTACCTAGATTTATGTGTCCTTCAAGTTCTGGGGGGGGGGGGGGGGGGGTGGAGGTTGTAACAAAACTGCAATTCTTAAATCGGACAAAAAAAAAAAAACAAAGCATAAAACTAGACCTACAAAAGAGTCCATATACACCCCCTTGCACTGTGTCTCGATCTGGAGGAGTACCTTTCCCCTTAGCACGCGGGTGTGCTGCGGCGAAGAAAGACACGCAACATCGCAACGCCTAGTTCGCAATTGTTGCTTCACTGCAGTACACCAGTGTGCGGTGAGAAGCACACTCAACAAACCTAACTAACCCACCAGAGAAGATCACGAGACTTATTGCGAAACTTCCGAGTACTGTCAGTGCTTGGTGCGAAATCAAATCTAATAGTATGTTGTTTGAGGCGATTATCGAAAGTCCTGAAAACCTGCACTAGCCTACCCTAAAGATCTGGTCCAGTAGCGAGGCCTGCAGCTGTTTGGCGCAAATGGCACAGCAATCACATCACTGGGTAATAAAAGGGATGTGGCTGATTGGTCCGGCAGGCACTGTAGTCTCAGCTTAAGGGTGAACACGTTTGAAAAGGGTCTATTCAGGGTAGCTGACAGGCTGTCGGTGGCTGCAATACAATAGGGAAAACTGTGTCAGATTGGCCGGTTTCTCTGGCGAAAAGTAAATCCGGTTGCTGTACCTTTTTTTACTATACAAAGTTCGTACTGGTGTAGGCCTTTAGTGACCATGAGTGGAAGTCTGAAAAAATAAATAAAAACGTGCTCTCCTGTCGCAATACACGCAGTAGTTGAGGGTAGTACTGCCGGCTGACTCAACTGCTATTTAAGTAACGTAAAAAAGATATGCTAGTGGATCATTTACAGAAATAGAACAACACAGAGCTATAGGATGATTTTGGAGTAGCCATAACTATTCTAAGAACGCGAACCACTTCACAACGGCAGCCACGAGCGAAGTTCGATGTTCCGTACAGCCCGCCGATACAGCTCAAAGATGGAGAACGGCAACCTCTCGGTTTGTCGTCTGCTAGCGGAGTCGGGCAAGTGCCTTCTCTCTCGTTTTACCCCGCCGAACAAGCTGAATTTCCCGGATGTGTGGAGAGGGCGCTGCGGTCGAACAAAATGGTGCCGCCCAGAGAGCGCTAAATGGAATGGTCTATAGATGGTGCACACTTTTGAAAAGGGTCTATTCAAGGGTAGCTGACAGACTGTCGGTGGCTGCAATACAAATAGCAAAAGCGCATACTGCAATGTTCACTCGTCTCCTATCATTTTTATATAGCCTTTGTTCTTGCCATGGGCAACACTGGATCCCACCGCTGCCGGCATGTCGTGGTCGAGACAGGTTAACGACGACAACTGTTTTTTTGCATACAATACGTGGTCTTGTGGGCTGTTGGGCTAGTGGCATCGATTACATGATGGGCCTTGTCTGCTAACCTTCTTTTGCGTCTTTTTGCTGGTGCTTGCAGCATGAGGTGCTGTGCTCGGCCGTGGGCTCCGGTGTTGCAAACAGCAGTTCTGAATCACCATAAAAAGAAAAGAAAAAAAGAAGAAACAGGGTGACAAACCTGTAACAATGTAGCAAACAGAGATGTTTTACGCTGGCTTCACACGAAAAATCTTTTTGAACGTTTTGACATTGCAAGGCAAACACAATTTTGGAAGTTTCACGGTCTAAACCAACAAGCACGCCAAAGGATTGAAGATCCATTCCGCTGCCTGGCCATGATCTGACGAGCAGCTGAAATCTCGTTACATCTTGAAGTCGCAATAGCTCCAATTCCAGTATCTCGAGTTCACGAGCAGCAATTGCTGAAATAACAACATGCTATTTTTGGTATGATCACCACCAAAAATACAATTATTCATGCTGTATAGACCCAAACTTTTGGAGTCATAACACGCAACAATGCCTATGCCTTACGTTGATGCACCTGGAACCATACATTACAAAACCAGAAAAATAAAACAATCAAATTTTGTAGTCAATTAACCTTCTGAACCTGCAGTGATTACGAAATTACACTACGAGGATATACAGATTAATTAAAAAAGTATATTTAATATCTATCTTGAATGAACTGCTATGTTTTATTGTAAATATCCCATTCTTGCAAGCACATCAAACGCAATGATTGAAATGTGACAGAGGCATCTTGGGACATTTGGGATGTGAGTCACCTCACCATGGCCATTGCTAGCCTGGCTGCAAGCACGCCAGTTGACAGTGTCACCAAGTACTCTACCAGGAAAAATACATTTGTCTCTATTCATTTATGCCAGCGCACCAACAGAGCCAAATGTTACCCTCCTAGTGGTGTAGACACCACGCATCTGAAAGAATCCATGAGGATCACACCTTCCATGCTGTACAGTAGTCATGCCGCACCAAGAAAGGGGACTGCCGTGGGCACACCGAGATACCGGGTTTGCCTAGACAGTAGAGACAGCTGACTCAACTTGTGCTCCAGCTGTCCGCAACCATAGATGGCAACAGTAATCTATTGCTGCCATCAATCGTCCCAATAAACAGATCTCACTAAGCGTTACACGCATGTGTGACGCCGCCATAACTTTAGTTCACAGGAGGCAGGCGGCAGTGCATGAGACGGCTCGTGTCGTCTCGTCACGTGCAAAGCTCCAGCGGGGTTCTCCCACATGCAAAAAGACTGAAGTTCCTTTGATGCATTGCGGCAGCGGCGGGTTAACGAAATTGGCTGGTGAGATAGGTCTATTCAAAGAGAAAGACCCTGAGGCTGCTGCGCATCCAGTCGTTCTAACCACGCAAACCCTATTCGTGCCAAGGACATTGGATTTTTATGGAGCCGAGATATTTTCATAGTAAAGCATTTGGTGTTATCATGTCACACCCTTAGCGGCTGTCAACCCCCATAAGCTTATAATTCTTCTTCCCTTTCAAAGAATTCTGTTACATCTGAAAGATAAGAGGTTGAAAACTGGGATGGAGAAGAAAATCACAAGAAAGGAGAGGTGAAGCAAAGTGACTGACCGAATCGTCCTGGGCGAGCCAACGCAGGACATCTGTCTGTGAGGAGTGCGGGCTGGGGTGGTGTGTTGCCCAACCTGGGGGGCCCTTGAAGGAAACCTAGCACGGGCTTGGCTCAACTGCCAGGACCCCTAGTTTCATCAGACACGGGGACACCTAGCACAGCCAGGCATGCAGGGGGTCTGAACCCATGCTGGGCTCGGGGATCATGGTGATTGGTGACGCCACTCACCAAACACCCACAAGCGCACAAGTATCCTGTGGCGACGCAACCCTGTAAAAAGGTATTCAGTACATGAAGTAGATACTGATCGAGCCAAGTGAAACATACACTTCAACTAAAAAAATAATGAAGGCACAGCTCAGACATATGATGGATTCCCAAGTGCGGTTGTCTGTGCACGTCCAATGTATTTTACATGCTCCAAGTGAACTAATAGTGATCATAGATGAACTCACAGCTAAAAAGTAAAATGTGCCCAGAATACTGAAAGCTGAGCTAAAGTATGCACAGCTTTCTTAACCGAAATACCTAATAATGTTTTTGTTTCACTTGTCTTTCTCATTAAGTGTCACCTCTTTTTCAGCTACAAATGGAATGTGCTCATGTGAAACCTATAACTTCATGCTAAATCTGGGTCATTCCTTCTCTGCAGTGTGCTGGCTTGCTCAAAATGAATAAGGTGGTCTTATCTCGGTCTCAAGAAAAAGAATTGACAAGGCTAGTGCAGCCTTAGCAAAGCTTTTTCTTGAGGCTTCCTTAGATAGATCGACAGAGTTACTTTCGAACAAACGAGACAAAAAATAGATTATGAACAACAGAGTCAAGATTAGACATTCCACTGAAACGAATAGCCAAGTGAAATCACCATTTAGCTGAATGCTCAGCCGGTCGTAACCTGACAACTCGATAGCCTCCAGCAAAAACTCTTTTTCATTGCATCAGTTGGCTAAGTAAACGTGAAACACATGCACGATAAGACAGGCATTGTACGATGGTTCCCACATCAAGCGTAGCTGGCGTCCTACGACACTGTGACATGGCACGTCCCGATGTCGCATTGTGGGGAGCTGGCCGGCGCAAGCAGAAATTGCAACCGCATATTTTGGTCATTCCACAGCAGTGTCAGCTCTATGCAGTTTTAATGTTCTCATGTTCTGCGAAGTCCCTGCAAGCACCATGAGTGACAAGGAAGATGTTGTGATATCACCATCAATACTACAAACAAACAGAGCATGGCTACAACGACAATGATGCCGAGAAGCGGTGCTAAAATGCTGAAAGGAAGTGCATGTTTTGGTTTTGCTGCATATTTGGTTTGGTTTCAAAGTTCAGAAGTTGAAGAGGAATTGCAACGGCCAGGGGCCTCTGGGGTAAGAACCGCTACGAAGTCACGTAAGCAGTGTGGAAGGTGTTAGCTGAGCCGGGGCTCACATTTCGTAATGACGCACTGTGCCTGTTGTCAGGCGCCCGTCACTATATACCTAGAAGAGTGTGAGAAAGATGTGGGTAGGTAAGCAGTGAGAGCCAGTCAAGCAGCACCAAAACAGGACCTGGAAAGGTACATGGGCTCATCCAGCTTTAACGCCAGAGAGGCTTGAGCCAAGCTGGGCATTGAGTGGAGCCTGAGCAGAATGCACAAGGGGAACCAGACAGGCCTTCCTTAATGTCAGTCATAAAAAGGTGCCTACCGCACACTATTGCGTATATAAAAGGTAGAAGTTGAGACGCAGTCTTTCCTCGAAATTAGCTTCAGTTACTTTCCATGATCCCAAGTGGTGCTTGGGGTCTCGTGAAAATGACAGCCCCGCCATGTACA